>VZRX01015755.1:0-101393 GCA_013398075.1 Notiomystis cincta | reverse complement strand
ATTTTCCTTCTGTTTCTGCTTGTATTTCAGCAGGTTAGTGCCACTGGTGCATCTCTTCATATTGATTTGTCAGGCTTGTGCTACCCCATGCCATAAGGTACTAAGTAATACACCTACACAGGAACTGAGTAACTTCAGAGGCAACCAAAACCTGAGATACATCACATAAGGATGCAGATGGCATTTAGTGCATGTTGGATGTTCAGCTTACAGTAAGAATAAGATACTCTGACTCTACTCTTTTCAGCTGTGTCCTAGCTCCTACGTATATGACAGTATGATGGACATCTAAATCCACTCTGCTGGCAACCAGGAATGTAAGTCTCAAACACCAGGCAACTGATTCTCTTGCAGAACGCTCTCCTTAGGAATTGCTCTTCAGCTAGAGGGAATGTCAGATGTAGTGCACAGATGAGGTAAAGGGGAGGAGGAGGAGGAGGAGGAGGAGGAGGAGTGAGTTAAACACACTTCTGAAATTTTTCCACAACTTGTTCCCCATCAAGGTAAGGTGCTTGGAAACTTATGAAAGGATATTTCAAAAATTACCTAACGTGCTCATCAATATGTTTGAAAAAGTACTGAAAAGAAAGTGCTTTCAAACAAAGCTTTAAGGCTTGAACAGTTATGCATCAGATCAAGGACTCAATCTCAAGTTCAAGTCAAAATTTACATGCATAGCCCCAGAGCTCAACCATTACTGAAAAATACTCCTTGTATTTTCTTTTCTTCCCAAGCTCTAGCTGAACCTGTGCTTATTGACCTTCAAGGGACACAGCAATATCTTTCTTACTCAGGCCTTGCCTGAGGGGTGATGCAATGACAGACTGAATTGTCATTCTGGGAATTTGGTTGGCATTGTGTCAGTTTTGCTTCACATCAATTTAGATAACTGTGGCTTATCATGTGTCTCTATGATGGCATAGGTATATGATATATATGAAATGAAAACTATATATGTAAATATATCCTGGTAACTCTGGCAGCAAAATTATGTAAATGTCAACTGAAAAGCTCTTTCACACCATTAAGGATGAATGTGTGGATATTGGGATTTTTAACCCTCTACCTGAGAGTCATATAGTCACAGTGATATTATACAATGTATGTGTAATTGCTTTCCCTGTGTGCAGAAATACTCCTATAATGAGTAGAGATTGCAGGATATGAATTTAAGGCTTAGAACCTAAGATATCTGGTAAACTAGTTTCTGTTAATTTTATTAATTTTTTCTGATAACCATAGTTACAGTAAATACTGTGACAAGATGCAATACTCACGAGGCAATTCTGGACTCAGAGGTTGGATTTATCATGAGAAAGCTTTGTCAATTTCTAGAAGAAAGTTTAGGGAAAATAAGCAATTGTGCAAAGTTCAATAATTCAAAAGCATCTTTCTTTCAGAGCCTTTTCTGGGTTCATGTTTTGGGTAAAGACCTAAAAATTGGAAGTAGGGAAGCCTTTACAGCAGGGCATATTTGCTGTGAAATTCATATTAAAAAGAGCCCAATCTTGGTCAAATTACAGATTATAAACTTCTAAGAGTTTTACAGCTATGATCTTCAGCATGCTTAATCCTTTTATGGCTCCAATTGTCGGGAAAATCCACAAACGCCAGAGTTTGTGTCCAAAAAGGGGACAGAGGAGTCCTGCACCTTTATCCGAATAAAGGGAGAGAGTGCCCTGGGGCACAGGCCCGCGGGCTTTGTCTCTCAGCTTTCGGAGGGCGCAGCCTCCTTTTATCCTGAACTCCCGGCCAGCTGCCCTCTTCCCTTCCCCACTGGCCGAGGCAGCAGGAAGGTACGGCCTCCCAGAACCGCCTCCCGTGCACGTATTTCCCCCTTGCACCTCCTCTTTCACCCCGAAGCTCAGAAGCTCCGGCTTGTGCAGACCCTTGGCTGTTTCAGGAGCCGAGCTCTCTGGGCTCTGCAACAAACCTGCTGCCCAAAGCCAGCTGAGACATTAAGACCCATTCCAAAGACATTTCAAAAACCCCACACATCTTCACCCATCAAATTGTTTGTAAAGACATTAGCTTTCCTCTCACTACTGATGCCCAAACCACATGTTTATTGCTGAACAGAAGGAGTGTGTATGACTGATTCCCTGACATCTCTGTTACAGCACTGGAGTGCGCACGTAGA
The DNA here is from genome assembly GCA_013398075.1 of Notiomystis cincta. Classification (NCBI taxonomy): domain Eukaryota; kingdom Metazoa; phylum Chordata; class Aves; order Passeriformes; family Notiomystidae; genus Notiomystis; species Notiomystis cincta. The sequence continues at coordinate 99,253 of VZRX01015755.1, read as the reverse complement.
GCTGCACAGTCACCTTCTGCTTAGACTGAAGGACTGTGGAGCTCTGAAGATTAGAAAAAAAATCTGTGAGGGTTTTCTTTGTACAGAAAAGAATTTGTAAAAACTAGAGGAAGGACAGTGGAGATATTGGCAGCTGGAGGGAGGCTACCTACTATCACCTTGAGAGAAAAGTGACAAGTGAAAAGTGTCTGGGAAAAAATGGTGCTATATCCCTATTGCAATAGGAAAGAAATTGAAAGTCTCCTCAGTAAATCAGTAGTGACAAGGCAAGGAAAATCAGGAGAGAAACCTGAATGGAGTACCATGAACAAACTGATAGGATGAGGAGACAAAGTTGGAGTTTATGGTTGGCAAGAAAACATTTGATAGAAAGAAACAAAGAGATGTGAGAAGAAACCTAGTGGATTCTAGTAGGATGTTGGCCATGAGCCTAAAGAGTTGTTTGGTGGTTTGTTGTTGTTTTGATTTACTAAAAAACCAAACAACCAGAATAAAAGCATCAGGGAGAGTCCTGTAAAATTGCTGTGGAGCACTTGACAGGAAGCAGTTAGCAGGCCTGCAAAGAGGAGAGGAAGCTGCTGATATTACTTTTTTCCACATGTTCAAATGCTTGAGGTATGTGTGGTGATGGACAAGTCCAACCCCAGAGATGTCACCTGATTTTACAGGCAGCATTTTCTGGTTTTCAACTTACTTTAAAAATACAAGATATTAAAGACACTCCAGAGTTTTAAAAGTTTTTGTAGTTTATAATTAAAACTTAAGTTTCTACTTATGAAACATTCCTGCTTCAACTTTGTTACATCATTTCCTTGCCATAAGATCTCCATATATTTTATCAGGAATCATGCTCACTTGCTGGAAAAATACTCAATACTTGATTTCTATTCTGTTATTCAGTGTGTGCTACAGAGCTTATAGGCAACACCAAGCTATGAAGAGTTGAGAATTTTACCCCTCCCTTTGTAAACATTACAAACAGACCTAAATGCATTGTAAATGGTAATGAATTTAGCATCAGGATGTGAAGAGTTTTTATTATTACTTCCAGCTGTCTGAGGGAGAGCCTATTCACAGAGATCAAGGTGAAGAGCATCAGATGCTTGTAGCTGTGCACCATCATGTGTCTGTGGTGTAGTTTTTAAGGGCTCTCTGCATTGTATAGCCCATTATGTGTTCAAAGCACAATTCAATTCCAACTGGAAATGCTCAGCTGTTGTCCTGAGCAGGCCTGGAGTAGTAAGGCAGGCACTCAAGAACTGAGGGAAAGAACATGTAGTAGGTGCTCAGCTTGAGTGACTTGCCTGATAGTGTCCAAATATTCTGTGTCAAAGAGAGGATATAAAAATAGTATTTGCTAGGCCTAAACTTGAAACTGCTCTTTCTCCTCCTGCAATCTCATCTCTTTTTTAAAACTGAACTTTTTGATATCCATGTTTCTTCTTTCCAAAGCTTTTCTTCTCCATTAAACATTCCTACTTTTCAGCAAGAGGCCTTCTTTTCAGGATTCATCATATTTAGTAAAATGTTACTTTCACTGCTTTTGACACTGTGAGTAAATAAAGTGAACTTCTTAATGTCAGGGGCAGTGCAAGAGAGAAAAGTATGGAACTAATAGTCTTGGGAAAAAAGCTGCAAGAAATGATAAATACAACTAAGTGGAAAGTACTGATAATAATCCCGGGTTTTGAACTCTGAAGTAAAAGGAAACACCATTAGGAGAGAGAGATACCTAAAGTAAGAGTTGTCAATTATGTCAATGACTTGTTAGTTCAACTTTCATAAACATTCAGGAAATGCCATAAGGGAGGTTTATTTTTATGCCTCCAGAGAACAGCAGGAGTAAAAATCTGTAAATGTTTCCTGTTACATCCTCACATAAATGCATAATAAATTGTCAATGTTTTATATATAAGACTACATACTTATTGAAGGAAATCTTGACCATCTAATCAAAGCCATAGTTAGTTCATTACTACAGAGAAAGAGAAGATGAGGTGGAAGAATGAAGTTACAATACAGTNTTTCCTGTTACATCCTCACATAAATGCATAATAAATTGTCAATGTTTTATATATAAGACTACATACTTATTGAAGGAAATCTTGACCATCTAATCAAAGCCATAGTTAGTTCATTACTACAGAGAAAGAGAAGATGAGGTGGAAGAATGAAGTTACAATACAGTTACAATTGTTACACACACACACATATTTTCTGCTCCTTTCTCCTGCTGTTATTCTCACTCTTTTCCTTTGAGTTCCAGCCTCAGTGGTTTCATTCTGATTTGTGATGGGCAAGGCTGTGGGGAGTCAGCATTATGTAGTGTCCTTTACTGGAGACAATTGGTGTTCACATCTTCTTCTTCTTCCACTGCTCAGTATCTGTTAGGGGTCACTTTTATTTGTTTACACTTTTCTATTTTTGCTCACTCCTCATTGTTTTGCAGCTTCACAATATATCTTAATTTACTATATATGATACTTTGTGTGATTTAGATACTATTTCTTCTCTCTGTAAGCCCTACCAGCAGCTTTGTCAACTTCTATATCTATATTTCTTTAACTTTAAGCATTGGTGAGCTGTTTACAGCCAGTGGTCTCCAGTGCCAAGCTTGTTGCTGCTACAGCAAAATCAAGTAAGCAAAGCACAGGAAGGACAGGAAGAGCTCAAACAAAGCCCGTCCAACAAGACATAATCCCCAGGCCTTCCAAACCTGTAAAGTCTGTCCTCTTTCAAAAAGAAAGCCCATTAGCAATGGCAATGTCATAATGCTGGGCTACAAAGTAACATTAGATTGGTGGGATTGACCGTACTGGGTGGTACTGGTGAGGTCACTAAAACTGAGCAAAGGGATAGCTGACCTACACAGGGGGAATGCTGCTGGGAAGAGCTGGGATTAACCAGTAGCCCTTAATTTTCTCAGGTAGAACATCTGTGGTATAGATTTCTGTGTTATAGGTTTAAATGTTTTCAAAAATTAAAAAGAGTTACATTACATTCTAGAGTAAGAATTAGCATTATGAGTCAGACCTGTCATCCATGCATTTGCTTAAAGCCAGCACCAGCTGCTCCAGAGAGCAGTGCAAGAAACCCCAAGGTGGGCAATTATGGAATAACTTGTCCACATGGAAGACTTCTTCCTAATTCTCAGCACTTAAAGATTTGCTTGTTTACTGATGCATGAAAGCTTATAAAATTTTAGAGTTGGTTTGGGTTTTTTATTTTTCTACCTAATATAATTGTGACTGCTGTAAGTTTTCATATAAACATGAAGTCCACCTTAAAGTCCTAAGCTGTTGGCATCAATGATTTCTGGTAGTACTTAGTACCATAGCTTAACTATGCAGTGTGATAAAAACTAAAATATTTTATTGTTTGTTTTATTTGGCACTTGCTGCATTTCAATTCCACTGAATGTACCATTGCTTTTCTTTAATTAGAAAAATAACTCTTTATATTCCTCATTCACCCACAGACATTTTTGAAAAATATGTAGGGAAATTTAGGCTCTGTATTTAAGCATCAGATTTTTGCCCAGTGAGAAATCTCTGATTTCTCAGTACTTTAGAAAGACCTTGTAGTTACTAAGGTGTGTGAAGATAAAGCAGAACTGATTTTTTAAAACAATCTTGATGGAGAGGTAGGGATTCCCACTCACTCGGTTGTTTTCACTGCCTTTCAGTATTCTCTGTTTGGTGTATGGGTGTATGGATATCTGGTGTATGGATATCTGGTCCCTGCTGGCCAATTGAGTAGAAGTAATGCTTTTCTCTAGGGCCAGTTCTCCAAACATGCTGGGAGTTTGGGATCTCCTCACCTCTCTCTGCTACAGTGTCCATGTGAATTCTGCTGCACTGTAGATTCTCTTCTCCTCTCCTATTGTATGAAAGTGTGATGAACTAGCAACAGCCTCTTTGTCTACGCAGGCATGTTGTTAAAATTCACTTAAAGAAATTGGGACAATATTGAGTGTGGCAGCTCTTCACTGACCTGTAATTTAGATTCTAGACTGCTTTTTCTGCTCTCTATAGTATGAAATAGAGTTCCTACTCTGTTTTGGATCATTGCTTTGCTCAAGGGTTTATTTTACAAGTTATTTTAAAGCTTTTTTTTAAAGGTTTTCATGCAGTTTCTTTGAATAATAAGCAAACATTTTTTATTCTAGTCCATTTCTTAAGCAGCTGGTTTAGAACAGTCTCCTTTTCCTTAAACAATGTGTTCTTTGTTAATTTACACAATTTGGACAGTGGTGAAGGTTACTGGTGGTTACATTCTCTTCAATGTCTTTAGAAAGCATTTTTATCCACTCTTCTTTAAAGTGTATCCATACACAGAATTTGCCCTGTTTTTTATTTCAAATTATTTCAAATCTGTATACTTGCAATTTAATTTGAATGGCCTGTTCTGTTTGGATCCTACTGCTTCCAGTTGTCTTGAAAACTGTGCTAAATAATTGCATTCAACCTGAAGAGGAGAAGACTCTGAGGAGACTTTATTGTGGCTTTTCAAAACATAAAGGGAATTATAAGGAGGACAGACACTTTTTACCAAGGCTTGCAGTGGGAGGACAAAAGGCAACAATTTAAAACTAATAGAGGTAGATTTAGATTGGACACAGGGAAGAATTGTTTTTTCATGAGGGTGATGAGACACTGGTTACCCAGAGAAGTTGTGGTTGTCCCATCCCTGGAATTGTTCAAGACTGGGTTGGATGGGGCTTTGAGCAACCTGATCTAGTGAAAGATGTCCCTGTCTCTGGCAGCAGGGTTGGAACTAGGTGATATTTAAAGGTACCTTCCAATCTAACTGGTTCTATGATTCTGCATTTTCATTTTTCATTCATATTTTCACATTTTGTCTTGTTAAATTTTGGATAAACTAAGGTAGATTAACTATAGTAGATAAATTAGTGAACCTGAACTGTCAGTCTAAATCTGAAGCACAGGGTAGGCTGAGAAGTTCACTTTTCTTAAGTTTCTCAATTTCAGTTGAAAAAATGCACAAAGAGTTAGGCCTTTTGCCTGGAGAAACCTGTGTACCAGGACATATGGGGCTGGGAGCTGACCAAAATTTTTTCCCCAGAACAAAGCCTTCATGTTAGTCTTGATGAAAGTGAAAGGCTGAGAAGAAAGAGTAACAGGGAAAAGGAACAGGAAAAGCAAAAAGAGGTTCTCAAGTATCTGTTCAATTTTTCCCAAATGGGGTCCTACCACTAAGTTTAGAATGCTTCCTACATTGGAAAAGACCTTTTCTGTCAGAATAGCCTGAAAAGGCTCCATTCTTGGAGAATTCTCTAATCTTGGAGAATTTTAAATATGTCTACCCTGCTTTCAGCAGAAGTTTGTACCAGATGGCTTCCAGAGATTTCCTCCAAACTGAATTAGAGGACATGAGACAGTATTCAGTAATTATTGGTCACTAACATACCTCCAGCAATAAAATGTATGAAGTGAAATGGAACTAACAAAAAAATTTCTATTATCAGCAAATCCCACATTAGTTTCTAGACCAGGACAATGTATTTCCCACAAATCAGTAGAAACTAGTAACCTGAAAACTATTTGTGACATAACAAAATTACACAGTGTCATGTAGAGATGGAAAGAAAAGTGGAGTGCTGCTGCTGCAAATGTCATGGCAAACAGGAGAAAATGGATCATGTACCATTTCTCTCTCCTTTATAGAATGCAGCCTTTCCTCCACTGAATGAATTTTGAAATCTAAAAACTGGTTGCAAGCTGTTTAATTTTCTGAACATAGGGGGTAAGATAAATGGCTTCAAATAGTTCAGCAAACCTTAAAAAAAAGCAGACCAGAAAAGAGAGTTTTAGATGAAAAAAACACTTATGTTTAAAAACACGAGCAACCCTGCTCAAAAATTGTTTTAAAAGAAAGGCTTTTAAAACCTATCCCCTATGTATAGGACTTCATACTTAAACCCCTGAATTTTGTATTTCAAGTTTGGAAGATTCTAATAACAAGAAAGCTGTAAAGGTATTGTTAAAATATTCCTGAAGTAAGTATCACTGTGGGCCCAAATTCTTTTCATTATTTCTTGGTATCATCAAACTGTGGAGGGTTGAAAAAGCAGAGGAATAATTAATGCTTTAATGGTATCTTTGAATAGACTGTATGAGGGAAAGTACTTGAGAGGGTTATTTAGATGAGATTTCAAGCCTTATTTTGTAGGGTTGGGTTATATTCATTTGCTAAGAATTAACTCTCATATTGGTCTTGGCTTGCCATTCTGTTATAGATAAGATTGTGAAAAACATCCATTCTGCTCAGTCCTTTACTGTAAATGTACTGGTGTTGAGCTAAAGGATACTAAAGGATCAGAGAGTTTTGAGTTCTTCACTACTTTGAAATAAATCTGGTCCTAACCCTGATTTTCACCTGTGCCTATCAGTCAGCCCATTTATCCCAAAGGGACAGATTTCCTGTCGGATCCATCAATTAGATACTGGATCATAACCACATAAATCACCTGGGTAAATCAGACCAAGCCAGAATCAAAGTCATTGTACCCATTAAAGACAGATATCATCTCATAAAATTCATAATATGTCAAAAGATGACATAATCTTCACTGAGAAAAGAGAACAGCCCATCTATTTACTAAATGGAGTAAATTAGAAGAGGGAAAAGAGAATTAAACTGGCATCTCTGCTATCCTTAGCAGTGGAAAGGAGACTTGAAAGCTATACAGTAGGTACAGAAGAGCTCCCCTGCACTGCCCTGGTGATCCCTTGCTCCTGTACAAACCTCTTCTGACAGCTGACAGCATCAGCAATCTCTGCATCCTGCAGCCACGGCTCTTGAGCTGTGAGCCCAGCTCCAGCTGTGAGCATTTCACAGGCACAGCCTGACTGCCTAACAACCTGCTCTGAGCAGGACTGGGTGCATTATATACAGAACAGTGTAGGCACCTCCACTTGCATCTGCCCACTTCGTTCTGGAGACACCTAAAGTCTCCACTGCAGACACTTAAACACACCTGGCCCTTGGCATTTTTGGGACAAGGATTCAGCAATCCTGTGACAGCCTCCCTGCCCTTGCCTGGGTGATCATGCCCAGTAAACTTAATTTACAGAGAATTTGGCAAATATAGGGCCATATCTCCTGTTTCACTTCCTGTGAGCAAGCCTGCAGCCCTGTCCTACTGGTCAACAGCTCACCCTGCAGGGAGTGCTCCAGCCACAACTTCTCCTTGTGCTTGGCACAGAGCAGGAGCATATCAGTGATGGGGCTGGCTTGGCAGCACCTTGGAACGTCCCCAGCCCAGCCCAGCTCTTCCTTCTCCCCTACACAGGGCTGCAGGTGGCTCCATGCCACTGATTCTTTGACCCTGGGGTCTTCTGTCTGCAGTAGACCAGCACCCACTTGCTTCCACCAGCCACCTCCATGCTCAGCCACTGCATTGCATCTCCTCTGGGTGCTGTCCTGGTGGGCCTCCTGAGCTGCAGGACCCCCTGACCTGGGCAGCCTCTGAGACCCCAAAGGACTTTCTGTAATGTTTCAGCCTTCAGAGAGCTGGCCTCAGCCTCTGCAGGGCTGCCACTCTGTGTTCCTGGGCACCACAACATGGAGAGACAGTTGCTTTGCCTTTTTTTTTACTGCTCATATTTCTGCTTTTCTGCAACTGATTGGTGTCTGGTCCTAGGAAATAACCTAAGCATACATAAGTTTTAGTGTCATAGCTGCTCCTTGGAATAGCTTTCCAGGATTTAGTTATTTATTCTCAAAGTCTAGATTTTAACTGGTACTTTGACTATCAAAAGTATGTTAATAAATACTAATGAACAGCTTCAAATCTTCAGCTAAGCAGAGAATTTCTGATATATAGCATATGGTTTGGTATATAGATTCATGTAGATTTCCTTCTACGATATATTTCAAAACATGTAATAAGAGTTGACAGAACTACTTGATATTTTACACTTAATAACATGTAATTTTTTTCTCCCAGTCATGGGTGCTCATTAGCTACTTCTGATTTCACTGGAATATTATAGTTTTTAAATATGTGTGTCCAGAAATCTTCAGTCTTTGCTTCTGACAAATATTTTCAGGGGACTTGTTTCAGCTGCCAGTGGCCTACAATAGGTCACTTAAATCACCTAGAATGGTGTTTCTTTCTTTTCTTTAGGAAAAAGTCCTTATTGAAAACCTGAACTTCTTAAGCAGCAAAAGGAAGAGGATTAAAATAAGTGACAGATGTGATGAATTCCCATGTTTCTAAATGAATAGTTCCTTTGCTCTTGTGCAAGCAGACATTCACCGAGGAATCATATAAATAATAATTTTTGCCCTGACATTTTGGATCATAAAGAAACACAGCTGTGCTCTGACATGTTACAGGTAGAACCAGACACAGCCTAGTTTTGTTCCCCCTCTGTGATTCTGAGCAGAGGTATTCTGGAGTACACACAAATTGCAGAGCTGGTTCTGCAGCAACAAGTAATCATAGGATGGTTGTCAGGGTACAGGAAAAAACAGTGCAGAACCTATAAATGAAGGGTTGGAAACTCTTGGGTTTCAGCATGGAAAACACTGTAAAAAAAGATTATATGCATGAAGGCATCCATAAAGAACAGTAGAGAAGAAGACTGTAGAAGGTTTTGGGGGTGAATAAGTTTAATTTGTAAAAGTTACTGTTACTGTGGTTACTCCTGTGGATTTGTGCATTAAGGGTTAAAAAGGTCCTGGCTCTTTGCCAGCCTGTTCTGTATGGTTCTCTGTCCAGAGGAGGCTGAAGTAGGTACCATGCCTGATCACACACCAGTGGAACACAACACACATTGATTAATAAAATGTCCAGTTCACGTGTCCTGAGCGGGAAGACAGTGGTGACCAGTTCTTTCCTGTTAATTGATATTTTTGGTTCATGACCCTAAGGACTGTTTAAAGACTGATCTGGTTTCTGGGAGCCAGTGCTGCTTATGCCATACAAGCCTGCAGGATTTTGTGCTGGAAGACACAGCTGGTAAAGAAAGTTAGGAAGCACAAAATGCTATCCTTCTACTGTCCTAGTAAGGCCAAAGTAAGTGGATGTCAAATAGCTCAGATGATTACTTATCCTGGGGAGCCATTATAGGCAGTAGCCAGGATTAGGCTTTCAGCTGAGACATTGCTCCTGAGAATCGGAAAATGAGGGATTATTTAGGTGAAAAGATAATGGCTGAAAAAGCATTATGAAACCTCAGAGTGGGAGGAAAAAGGCCAAGGCTGGAGAGACAGAACTGAATAGATTAAAGGAGAATTGTTAAGATAAAAATGACATCGTAAAAAATATATACCTGTGTTACTAAAAACATACGGGACTATTAAAATGAAAGGTCTTTCAGAAATCTAATTTATCCTTCCGCTCTCTGGTGTTCAGATAACAGTGTTCTCCTCTATTTCATTTTGAAAACACGAGGCTGCGTAAATAGGTTTTTAATAACTCTTTAAATTTGAACTTTCTAAATTTAAAAGAAAAAAATGTCCTTTATGGGGCTTTAAAGCATTTCATGATTGAGCTTCAAGTGAGCATCAGAACCTATAGTGAGCATGCCTCCAAATATAGCTCTTGTTATAAACTAGGGATACAACCTGATTTGAACAGCCAACATTTCCAGGTCTCTGCACCATGAGTGGAAAATGGAAAATCAGCCTATTAGGTGATTTAAGAATGGAATATTTAAAGCTATTTCAGGACAAGGAAAGGGAAAGGGAAAACAAGCCCCAAGTAAAATAAGCTTCCTTACAGAATATGTGAAAAATAATTATTTACTGTATCTAGTATTGAAGAGAAAGAGTAAAGGCAACATATCTTAAGCAGTGAGTAAAATATTCACCTAATCAAAATGTATGGTAGTAGTGTTTCCCCTGCAGTTGTGACTATACAAAAGATAAATACCCTTAATGCATGGATTTTTTGATGTCTGTTGGTTACATCACACTCCCAAATTCATGTTAGTATTATAATTTCTGGGTTCTGAGGTGCTCAGGGCAGACCCAGCTCCAGTTCTCTGGGAATTACAGTTCTGCATCCTCTCTGCCCAGTATTTCTGAAGTGACCTCTATTTAGCAGCAGAGTGGGAAAGACCTTGCATTGTTAAAATATCCAGTCACTTTGTGCTGCACTCAGGAAAGGGCATCTCCTGTTCCTTCATTCTCATCTGCTTTGCACTGGTGGCTAAGGAGACCTGCAGTACCTCAGACTGTTTAGTGCTCATGTTGAGTGAATGCTTTACAAGGTCATCCTCATCTTGCAGGAGTGGGTAAAAAATGAAGAAAGATACATGGTCGTGATGAACACTGAAGAGGCTGCACTTTCCTTTTATTTTGCATGGAGAGTGCCTCTGCATGTCAAAGAATTCATACAGATGGTCGTGAATGTTTGTTCTTCCAGATTCAGTTTTCATGAATATTCCATATGGCCACATTGCCACAATTACTGTTTACTTGTGTTTATGCTCACTACTGAACATCAGCACTGAATTACAGTGACATCCAGGAGTGAATGACAGGAGTCCAACGTTTAGGAAATAAAAAGCATTCATTGTCCTGTGTTATACTTATTGGGTATCAGCATGAAGATTCATGGAAAAAATCTCTTTAGCCTTGGATATGGTTTGTGGAGGACAATGCAACAGATTCCACAACAAAATAGGATTTTGTGAGCCATGAGGAATCTTTATAAGCCATAAAGGAGACAGCAAAGAGGCAATTTCATTGAAGTATGTAGACTTAATAGTATCTGTAATGTCAGTGTGAATTATTAGAGCAATTCTGGCCCTGATGGCAGTGTGGAAGTTAGAGGGGGGAGCATGAAAATAGGAATGTTATAAGAATTAAAAAATAAAGAGTTGGAAGGCTTATCACTTGGAGTGTAACAGTTGAAATGCCACTCTGTGGAAATGTTCCTCCAGTTCAAAAGCATCTGTTGGAGTCCTTCGAGAAACAAAGTTAGACAATTAAAAGAAGGAAAGAAATACTGCTTTGGGGTCACACAAGCTGCTTTCAGAACAGATTCCTTCCAAAGATGTTTGGGGGTCAGTAGCTCAAGAAAAGTCCTGTCAAATCTGCCTCCCCTTGGAGTCCTGGAAATGAGAACTGTATTTGGGTTTTTTACTGACAGGTCAGCATATCAAGGTCAATACCTCTGATAATTGAGGTCAAAACGAGTTTTTCATTTATCTTTATAATTATATTTAGAAATAAGGGAAAAGGTGTAAAGTAAAATTACCTACTCAGGGTCCCAGAGAAATCAATGGCAATACTGGGAATAGACACAATATTAGAGAATTAGCAGTTATCTACTTTAACTTTGGATATGGGTTTGAGTCCAAAATTGTAGTGAAAAATGCTTAGACTGTGGAATTAAGAAATAGTCTTCCAGGATTTATTCTTGAGTTTACCTCCTTTTAAAAAGATATGAAATAGGATGGTGAAGGTACTCTGGTAATCTGTGTAACTGGCTGTGTCAAGATATGCACATTGCAGGTTTTTCCCTCTTCAGTCTTGGAAGATATTTCCCAATGACAGCAAGCATCTAGGACTTTTCTCATTGCCTGCAGAAGAAAAAGCTTTGAGATATTCATGTACTGTCATTATATGGGCCTTGGCTGTAGATTACAGTCAATCCTCAGTTTACTTAGAGCTGCACAGTCAATTTGTCCCATCTTTCCTCTGCATGAGCAACATGTTAGGAAACATTCATTACATCATACATAAGATGCACTAAATAACATGGCATTTCTTTACTTCCTAAGTGGAAGTGAAGTTCCAGCTTTGTGATCAAACTTCTTTCAGCGAAGGAGATGTTTGATGATGTCTAGATTATGCAACTTTAACATTAAAACTATGTTTTGTTTAATCAAGAAAAAGGGAAGGCCAAGAAAGTGATTCCTTAAGCTTTTAATAAAGAATTAGAATGAGCAGGGAATTTTCAGGTTGGTCAAGGTGATGAGAAGACAACCACATTGTGCAGTCTAATTTGAAAGCAATAATTGGCAGAAACATTTTGCTTGGGATTGGAGGGCTTGGAACAGAAAAGGATTGTGTTCTCTTTTGAAGTTTGGATGGCAGGGCAGAAAAAAACATTGTGAAAACTTTCTGTGACTTATATGTGGGTTATTGACTTTGTTCTTTTTTCCCCTTCATGAGTCAGTAAAATACTTCAGCTGCATCTCTGATCTGGCTTGGCCCTTGCACGCCCAAAGTCTGACACAACATAATGGCAGATATTGTAGAATGTAAGGCTTTCTATGGAAATAATTTCATTTTAGGACTTCTCTATTTTGTTACAGAACAATGGAGCAGAAATTAAGAAAAGAGAAGTGGAGGATTATACATACTATGGGAATACGTTATTGATTACTGGAAATTTTCAACATAATTTCTACTGTGAAAGTACACCTAAAGCACATCTTTTCAAAAAAATATTAACTTGAAAGGCTTGTTGCTGCTTTTGGTTTTTTGTTGCTTCCTTCTCATACCCCAAGGGAAATAAATTAATGTCCCTATATTTTTTTCTGGCAGAACTTCTTGGTTTCATTTTTCAATTTGATTCTTAGCTTTGGAAAAAAAATATTTTGAAAACCAGCATTTTTTTTTTAATATAAAAAATGCCTCCTAGTTAAAAATAGATTTCCCTGAAGGAAAAAAAACAGAACAACTCCAAACCATTTTTCAAAGGTCTTTAATAATTTCTCAGACTATACTTTTGGAGAACATAAAAAGTGATAGAAACCTAGAAAATAATAATCCAAGTTGTCTTAAGTGAATGTAGATTGACTGGTCTGAATTCTTGGGAGATTGGTTTTACTGCTTTCCACAACAGCCTTCTGAAAATGAAATTTTATTTTGCTATCAGCTTGTATACCAAAAATGTATAGAACTTGTTAATTATCTGAAAGTTTAACATTGCTAAGGGAAATGTTGATTTTCTTTTACACTTCAGCTTTTTCAATGCCATTTGATAGCTGGCTGACAGAACATGTTCTCAAGTGTATGTACTGCTTGGTAGGTCATATATGCCTGTGGAATGTAATTTCTAGAGTCAGAGAACCTAACACCTTGACACGGATAGGAATGATTCAATTCCTAACCTCCAAGTATACACATAAAACTTAAAATTTAAAATTTTTCTTCTTTTGGTGGCTGTTTCATATACTTAATACTATAACTTTTAGTAGGGCTGCAGGAAATTCAGCAGTTATGTGTTTCTGCCATATTGCCATTGTTTGATACAGTTTTTTTAAGCTGTCTGTATTGCACACTGCACTGTAGTAAGAGATATCCAATTCTGTCTTTAATGAGCTACCCTAGATATTGGAACCAAACTGTGCAGTGCATCAGAACTCAGTAAATTAACCAATGCATAACTGTGTCTCATGTGGTTAGACTGCAGTCTAACTGCAAATGCAGTAAAAAGAATTACAATTGAAAGTAATAGATCACAGAAGGCAAAATCTCTGTGGAATGAACAATGCAGCTCTAAAGTCTGTGAGGGTTGGTGGATGTGAAGGAAAGTGGTATTAATGGCAACACTACGTGCCAGGATGGTCCTGGCAGTGCTGCTCTTAATGGTTCAGAGTTTAGAAGAAAGAAGAATTACTTGTGATTACAGTTTCAGCGGAGATACTGTTTGTGTGTGCCCTAAAAAAGATTGCACAAGGATGCTGAGAAGCAAGGAAGCCTTGAAGGAGGTTTCAAAGTCAAGGTGATTGCTCTGATACCAGCCTGGGAGAGCTGGGCTGGTGGATGCCCTGGCATGATGATGGCAGTTTCATGGAGGGTGTTAGCAATGACAGGCACTGCAACAACGCTGGCTGTGGCACTGGCATGCTCAGGATACCACGCACAGAGGTGCCATCCATGACAATTTTTCCATGCACTTTTGCTGCTCTGTCCTCCACGTGCCCCCTGCATCACTTGAAGAGATTATACATTTCTCATTAATCACCTCTGACATGCACTTGGCTTCTTATCTCTGACAATAGGTTTCTTAGAGGATGCACCATCTCCTGGCTGCAGGAGATTTCAAAGTATATTCACCAAATATCTTTCAGATAAGAGAGAAATTTGACAGCCTAAACTGTAGCCACTTGAGGCTTGTAATCTTTATAGTAGGGAAATATTTAAAATATTTTGATCATCCCTGTGACCCTTCTTATATCAGCTCCTGAGTTTCTTATCACCATACTTCTGCTACAGGAGTATTCAATTGAAATAAAGGATTTTCTTGTACAGAAATATGTTTATCTTAAGAATATTTGACTTATTTGACTAAGGCAAACATCTTGTTGCCTTCTAAATGTAAACATGTTATCGCATTCTAGAATACCAAAATATCCACTCCCAAAATCATGGACAGCCTTGCTGAAGATTCAGAAATCTAATTCAGTGTCTTTTGTCAAAAGTTTTCAGTGTGTTGTCATGACCCCCTGGGCACTGGGCACAACTTCTGCTACAAATTCTTGTCAGGCTGAACAAAGACACTGGTCCATATGTCAGGGAACTCTTATCCTTCTATTGTACAATCATCTTAATTCTGGCAACTAGCCCACTACTTAGTCTCAAAAGTGTTGGCTAACAAGCCCTTAACTTTTACAACACACTTCACCAATCCACAAACTTCTCAAGTGTCAGTTAACAAGCCCTTGACATTTACAGCACACTTCAGCAAGCTCACAACTCCAACAGCCATCAGCATAGAGGAACAACAGGATTTGATAGCCACATTCTACCATGACAAAGCAAGGGGAGGGCGAAGAAAGGACTCCCATAGTCATCAGATCCCACTTTGGTCCTGCCCCATGGATGGATGGGAGCATGGGGAAGGTGAGGCAGGCACACTGAGAATGAATGTCAAAGCAGAAAAGGACATGACTGATCACAACTTCCCTGTTGCAATAGTCTGAATATTTGAGAGAAAACATGCTTATGCCTCGTCCTCCACATGTATGATTTGAACTCAAGTGGGTTGACTGAAGTAAAGAGAAGTGCCACACTTAATATTGTTTGGCAGTATTGAATGAAAATATTTGAAAGTTATCTTTCTGCCAGTGTGTTTTAATTGGGCTTGATTACTGTTAAAGAAAAAAAAATCAATGCAATAACTGTAAATCAGCCTATGAAGTCTGGTTTGATAATGTTGGTAAGGGAAGAATTGAAAAAAATTCTGTGGCCTATCACAAGCTGTTGGAGACTTGTAGCATTTTTGTTTGTCAGAAATTCAGTTTATGATATTGTTCAATTCCAGTAGGAATGTCAGTCTTCATTTTCTACTAGTATGCTTTTCTAGTATTGGAAAAATGTTCAAAAATCTGAATCTAAAGAAACCCAAAAGAAAAGTAGCCCTTCAAAACCCAAAGTAAACATATATTTTCTTTTATTATGTTCTGAAGAAATTTAAGGTTTCAAAACCTCTAAGACCTAATTTATGACATTTAATGATAATGACAATAAATGTTATATTAGTGACTTAGGCAGCAATGAGCACATAGAAGTATTTCATTCTTAATTCTATTCTGTGGAGTTTACAACTAAAGGTTCCACTTTTAGCTAGTACAGGAGACCATCT
This sequence comes from Notiomystis cincta, assembly GCA_013398075.1. Taxonomy (NCBI): domain Eukaryota; kingdom Metazoa; phylum Chordata; class Aves; order Passeriformes; family Notiomystidae; genus Notiomystis; species Notiomystis cincta. The sequence goes on along the minus strand of VZRX01015755.1, from coordinate 83,676 downwards.
AAATATGTAGATTCTAAGGCTAGGCGGCCATGGGCATTTTTCTTCTAGCCAGATTTTCAGGATACATAAGCTGTAGAACTTTTCCAAAACTGGGAATTAAACCAGTTTTTAGAAAAGTATTGAAACTGACTTTAACATTTTGTGTAGTTGCAAATCCTCATCCCCAGATTAATTACTTCAACTTTTAATTACTCTCATTGCTAAAAAATTGTGTCTCATTGCAAGAATTTATCTTACTCCAGTTTCCTAATAGTGGATGTGGTACTTTTGTCAGAAAGCTTAAAAAGCACTACCCTGCCCAACTATTTATCAGTACCTGATGCATAAGTGACAAATTTTAAGCCAAGGCATAAAAACATGCCAGGCTGTGAGCTGCAGTTAGAAGCCAAAGAGGTGAGCAGATGGCTAATTAGGCAAATGTAGCTTGTTGCACACATGGAGAAGGGTAGGGAAATAGCACCCTCTCTAGATAACCTGTTCTCACCGATATCTCCAAGCTAAACAAACATTACATTTTGTGGATGATATCAAAGGACTCAGCTTAATGACCTAGGAGACAGCTGTCTTGTCATAGCTACAAAGCCAATTTTACTTAAAGGATACCATACAGGAAAATAAAACATTCCTTAGGCTGAGCATAACACTGACTTCCCAGAGAACCCTTCTTTTGGATACTTTTCAGGTCCCATCCTCAGCCTTTTATTGCTTTGGCTCTTGCCTGAACAGTAGGGCTGGAGCAGCTGTAAGTTAACAGCCAGAAGCAATTTTCATTGATTTGTCCTACTCTTTGCAGCATTCCACTGGAAGCATCCCCAGGGCACATGACTAATTTTTTGCCCTTTACTGTGGGACCATTCGATTAATGGTGTTATATAATTGCCATTTCTTCATCATTAATGCAATCATGGTGTGATGAATTTTACAGTCAAACAGTCCTTAGCTCTTGCTATGGGATAAAAAAACTCCTCCTATTTCAAAATGGAATTATCTTTTCTTTCCCCAGACCTATCAAACAGGTTTCTGTGCCTTTGCAGCCTAGTTATGACTCTCCAAGTTAAAATCATTTGGGGAAAAAGAGGGAACACAGCAACCCAATAACATGGCAAGCATTTCACTCACTGCTCCTTGAACAATAAAAGTCCCATGCACCCCAGCCAGCAGACAGTGCCCACGTAGGTCAGATCAGAAGGATCCAGCTTTTATATCTGAGACTACACTTGTTTTATCACACAGGCTCTCCAGGCACTACCTCATTACATCTGCAAGCTTAAGCTGTTGTCAGGTTAGTATTTAGCCTCTGGTATTGCTATCCCACGCTGTCCAGTGCTTACTCAAATCAAGGATGGATAAAGGACCTGAGCTAAAACAGCCAGGGAACATTCCCTATCAGCAGCTGGGTAATGCAACCTGGTTTTGGAGCACAGGGGAACCTGGTCATGTGCAGCTGGACTGAGCCAAGGCACGCTTCTCCAGTTCAGGGCCAGAGTATGGGCCTTCAGTTTTCTTTAAAAATTCTTTAACTTGGCCTCTGGGTTGGTGGCAGTAAGGTCAAGAATGTCAGTGTTATGTTCTTGAGATTTACCAGGTGGTAAGCCTTAGAGGAAGCCAAGAGGTGCCCCAGCAAGTGTGCAGTGTAGTTGGTGTCTGACTCAGCTGACTCCTGCCAACCAAATCTGTTTTGTAACTTCCCACACCTGCAGCGTGACTGTGAATGGTAGTGGCCAGTTGGTCTTAATTAGAGCAGGAAGTGATGCATAAAAGAAGTTGTTCTCTTATTTATTATTGTCTTTTCCTTGCTCAGAATTATTGATCTAAGCAAGACGTTCCCTGGTTCCCTTATTTGAATTTACAGTATTACATGAAGCAGTCATGTCACCCACTCTGCAGAGGTAGCAGGATAATTTGTCAATTAGAAATAATCAGTTCTAGAATGACTTTTATGTCTGTGCTATTTCTGAAACCTCTTTAATGACATCTGAGTTCATCCATGTATCAGCTGAAGGAACAAATATTAACTGTCCCATGTGTACATCTTGAAATGAGATGAAATGCAGTTTGTCTTGGAGTGTAAGCAGTGGGGAATCCTGAATTTTACAGTCAAAACATTTCTGTGAAGGGGTTTTATTTTTTATTGTTCTTAATCTTGTATTTGAAAATAAATCTGGTGCTACACTGCCAGGCTTGGATACAGAAGCTCTCTGTTTGTCTCCTGAATGGGAATTACTTGGCTTGACAGCTTGACAGTTTCAGCCCTTGCCAGTACGCCTCAGTTTTGATGAGAGGAGATCACATCTGGGCCTGAGGAGGATGAAGGACATGTTAAAGGCTGCTCAGTCCCTGGCTGCTGGGTTATTTTATCCAGGTTTGTGAGGTCATGTCCTAGTGAAAGATGACTTAAGATGGCCAAAGAACAGAAACTCCTTACCTGCTGTCATCTGTTCTAAATGGGGTTTATCCCTGCAAATGATTAAACACCTTTACTGTGGCCAGCCTATTTTTTAAATGGAGAAAATCAAGAGCTTTGCTGTCTTGCTCTTCAAAAGCAACACTAAATGGGTATTACTTTAAGTAGAAATACTAAATCTGCTCCTTTTCTCACATTATTTTTTTCCTGATTTAGAGACAGGACTGAGAAAGAAAATACCTTTTCCTTGCATTTTAAAAACCAAAACATTAAATATTAAATGCTCATATTTCCTAAAGGTTTCTATTTAATTTTTGCATGTTTTCTATGAGTTACCATTCATTATTAAATAAGTTTAAATTGTGCAGCAACTAAAACGGAGTGAAATTTAAAGACAGGAATACAGGAATTGAAAGGCTTCCTTTGCACATAGGCATTTTCTGGGCTAGTTACTTTATTGCTGATCATTCTGTCTTTCACTAAAAAGATGTTTGCCATCTCTGTCTTAGAGCTGGCTTGTCATGCTTACAGTTCCCTGAACATCTCACTGCAAGTGATTTTGCCATATTTATCTACACATTGCAAGAAATCCTAAACTGTAAAATAATATGCAGAAGGATTTTCCAAAACAACCTTCTGAGTGAATAGCCCAATGAAAATAAGATATTTTAAAGATTCAAAAATACTTCCAACAAAACATTAGAAAGCCTAAAGGTAAATTCTGAGTTTATATGTAAGGTCAGTGTTGTACTCTGGGCAAAGGGCATTACCTTGAAATTAAAACAAACACAGGAAAGTTTTGAAAGCTTCCTTATTACCCATAAAGGTGGAGTATCAGCAGAACACTAGGAATGTAATAAGTCTTGTATGACATTTTTTAATTTGAATGCTGAACAGTTCTTAATCTCTGTTTACTGGTTCTCTTATGCCAAGGGGAAGAAAGTCAGCCTGCCAAGTTATGTTTCTTGATCTCTCTAACTCACTGTAAAGCCTCCACCAGGTTATTAATTTTTTTTCTTTGCCACCTGTGTAATGGAGATAGTCATTATCTAATTCTTATTTGATTTTCTGAGATTATGACATTTGTGCTAATGAATCTTCATAAATCATACCAAATTCATTGTGATGAGGTACTGTAAAAAGGGCAGTGTATATTAAAAATCTGATATATTTACCCTTGTATACGCTCCTAAGACTACCTCAAAGACTGCATGATATTCTCACTCAGTTTAGCTTTTTAGTTTGGAAATGTATAATGTCTGGAGGGAAGTAACTACTGATTTCATTAGCATTACATCTACTAAAAACCTTTGGGAGAGGAGGGAGACTAAAGCCAAGTCTTGCATATTCCTGCCAGGATATCTAGGAGCAAAACTGTATGTCTATGAGCTACAGATATGGGCTTCTATGTTCAGACAGATAAGGCATTAAAATATATAACTTTTAAAATGAATATTTTGTATCAGTCTCACACACACTCCTCTTTCAGTTTCTTTTCCCATCCCTCTCTGTTTGCTCCTTTAATGTGTGTTGACTTTCTCTTGTTTTGTTCCCTTCCAGTAGCATGAGAATTTCTTTTTTTATTTGGGACTTGAAACACTGCTTCAGGGTGACCTTATGGCCTTTCCTGGCAAAGGATCTGCAAGACTGCAGAGTGTTCTGGGGAGACATTCATGTCACCAATGAAATTCTTATGAGATTATATAAGACAGCGTGTGAAAACTGCAGTAGAGATGTCAGAGCCCTACAGTACAAGTGAAACAAAAGAAAAGGGAGTCTGATAGATAAAAATGCAATTACACAGCACTGCAGTGGAACCTAAGAAATGCTGATGGGGAGGAGCATGCTAAATTGAGGAAGAGAATATGGAATAGCAGGTGCTTTTCCCTAACCTATAACTATAATAAAATATGTTCCAGTCTCCTTTTTCCAATTCAGCTCTTGTTTAACAAATCAGTAGTAGAATTGTCTTAAAATGTTCTGCAGATATTAGATCCTGGCTACAGTGAAAGCTAGGTAGACTATTAAAATATGGTCATTCTCCTAATTGTGGCAGTGATCTAGAGTGGCAGTAGTGGAAGGAAATTTCTGCTCCTTTTCTTACCTCTAATCCAAGCAACGTTTTTCTTTAGGCAAAAGAAGCATGTTTCTTCTTTTACAAGTTGGAGAAACCCCAGTGATTTTTTCCTCCCCTCACTCTGAGCTATTTGGTCATCACTGGACTGGGACTAAGAATTCAGAAACCTGTTTTATATCCTGTATTGTAGCTATATTGATAAAGAATTATGTGCCTTTGTCTTCTCCTGGAATGAGAGATTGTGTATTAAAATTGATGGGTTTAAATAGCCTGATATATGAATATCAGAACGTGGCTCAGCAGCTAATCCAAACCCATTATTTTATGATATATATGTTCTCAGAAGGATATCCTAGCAACCTCCTTTACAGTACAGAATTTTTTCTTTTATTCACCCATAATTCCTGTGTTTGTTAAAGGAGTGGATATATTTCAATGCACTCGGTTTACATACACCAACCCACTGTATACTTCCATCATTAACAGAGTTTTCCAGCTATTTCAGATCCAAAAAGAAGGAATTTTTGGGTCCTTCATGGTCTTTGTAGGTTTATTATAGGGATTTTCATTTAGTTGTGTAAGGGTGACTCTTTATTTTCTGCTTCACATGCATCTGAGATCCTCTCACTGAAATTTTATCTCAGTTAGAGCATCTCTTATTTAGCATGATCTGTTTTCAGTGTGAGCTTTCCAAGAGCATATACATGAGTTACTCTGAGAAACTCATGAGTTTTTCTATTCTATTATATTCTACACAGGAATCCTAGTTCCTTATCTGCAAATCACTATGTACAGTATCTTTTAGAAAAAGGATAAGGATGTGGAGACAAAGTGGGTAATTTTGCACATAACATTAAATTTGCCAATAGTTGAATCTCTTGTAAAAGATACAAGAACATTACTTCATTGAATAGAATTTCTTAAATTCCTGTGGTGTACCATGGTAGGTAAAAGGGGATGCAGCTATACTTAAACCTGTAATAAAATTAATTTGCACTGGTCATTTCTGTCGTCTTTAAAGAACCATAAATTCTACTATGATGTATAATTTAGACTATTGTGTTAATTTTTATGTTCAGGAAGCATAATTTATGGAATATTAAAAATTAGTACTTCGTGAGAAATTTACTTAAATTCTGAGAATTCCTAGCAGGAAATTGGTTTTTCAAAGAATGATAAAATGTGATCTATTATGAAAAACATCCCTCTTATTCACTGTCACAAGGAAGACACAGTAAACCACATCCAGTTGCAGATCTGAGTGCTGGTGTTTGAGAACCATTGAGTTTAGAGCTTTTGATCTGCTTGATTACTTCACTCACTCACTCCCACCCCTGTATTACTTTCCCTATGGCTTTACTTTCCTTTCCCAATAGTTTAATTATTATGCATCAGCCATAGAAGAGCTTTAAGATGCATTTAGATTAAAACTGTTTCCAGATAGAGTGGAACTGTACTTGTAATTTTTGGGGGGTAAACCCAGGCAGAAAAAGTTCTGCATCTGCTCTTTAGGAAGCTATCACCATGATATAAAGACAGTAGTGACAGCAGCAGGCAGACAGTTAAATCTTTCCTGGTACAATGCAAATACACCTCTGGGAGATTATACATAAGGTCAGATCTTGTTTTAATTCTTTCAGATGAGATGGCTGAAGTGTAAAGTGAGAGAGGACTGAGCTCAGATAAATGGAAAGATGGATTGTGAGCATAAAGTAGAATAAGAAAATTATTATTTGGGATGAAAATATTAGTGTCAAAGACTAATTTACACCAGCTCTTCATTTGTATAGATACTATTTTCAAAGCAGAAGATAATTAAGATATAAAGGGAAAGAACCGAGGTTATGAAGTGACTTTTCACAGCACAAAATGAACATTAATAGACAGTCTTTCTGAGAGAGATAGGTCAGCAAAATAAAGATTGTGGGCAGTCAAAAAGAAATGACATACTGCCCCAGAAAAGTCTTCTAGGAAAAGAACATAGTCAAAATAGCAATGTCTTCTCATGACTCTGCTTTGTAGAAACCTTAACTATCAAGTGCCCTGGAGAACAGCCAGTGGGATCACCCTTTTTACAACATTGTTAAATGGTGCAGTACAAAAGCCCTGAGGATGCCCTAAAATGAAACTGTTCCTGCCTGTGAAGTGCAACTCAAAGCAAAATACACACACATATACACACCACCCCTTAAATAAATAAATAACCTGTTTTTTCATTGCTTTTCTTTACTTTTTTCTTACATGAGCAGGGATAGATTCCATTAATATTGAGGGACGGTTCCATGTTGGAGGGATGCAAAACTCTCCTATTTCTAATCTGTTTTCCCTAAAATTCTGTTTCTTTCCTCTTCAGGGTTTTTCCCTCCCTCTTCTTCTACTGCCCTTCTTCTTAACAGTCTTCATATTAATTCTTTTAATTTCTGATGTCTGTCTCCCATTTATATGAGTAACTTCCTATTCCTTTTTTCTGCACATGATTTCCTTATTTTTGCTCTCCTTGACCAAACCATTTTAGATTCCCTCATCTTTCTTTGTCCATCTTGTGGTTTTCCAGTTTTTTGTCCTCATTACTTCCTTCTCTCTAGCCTCTGGCTTCCTCATCACATCTTTTGTCAAAAATACTCCATATTTTTGATAGATCACCACTTACTTCTTTCTTAATCCTATCCTGTCATTTTATTGCTGACTGAGATTGGCTTTCAGCTCATTTACCATCATCATGAAGTGATTTGCCCTAAGGCCCAGATTCACAAAAAGTGACATTCCAGGCAGAAAAATGGCTGTGTTGAAATGGTCTCTTCTTGCTAGCAAAACTGCTTCCTTCCTCTATCAGTTTCCTGTGTTGATGTTTGCTGTAAGTATTTGGTACTTTATATTAGACCTGCAGAGCCATCACCAGTGAGAATGAGTAGAACCTTCTGCAGTAAACAGCTCTGGAACCACTGAGTTGGACTGATCAGACAGACCTAAGAATTAATTCTGGTGTGATAGGATGACGCATGGGTTTCTACTGGCCTTTTTTGGGCAGTTTTGCCCTTTACTGTTAGTAGTAATTCAGGGAATGAAAAAAGGACTTTGCCCTGACTCTGATTCACATTAGTTTGGCAAAAGAGGCAGGTTAAGAAAGAAAATCTTCTCAGCTGCACACTGAGTACATTTGGAGTCAAGGAAGCATGATAAAGGGAGAAGCCTACAGCAGCATTTTTTATACTGTCACTTTTCAGCACAGAACTGCAATTTAATTGCTGCTGTACCCTTTTGACCTAGGATAGCTGTCTTTCTGCAGTGCTGCTTTTGTGCCAGCTGGAACTGGAAAACACAGGTTGTCCTTTGGGCCATTAGAGAGCAGCTGTGATAGAGGGGCTGGGACCTGCAGACAGTGTCTGTCTTTCAAAAGGGGTACACTGGTAAGATACTGCTGGAATCACAAGAGCTCAAATTAATTCTTCCATTGAACCCTCCAGACCATGAAAGAATGTACAGAGAGTTCATGATCAAGATGATTAGCAAAATGATAAGGTGAGAAAGCTTGAACAGTTTCTGAGAGGAGCATAGCTTATGTAGGGAGACAGTGCTGTTGTGGGGTGCATTTTTTGAATTCACCCAAAGGAGATGAAAATACTTTAGCCTCTGAACCTCAAATGGCCCCTACAATACTGCATCCTGCTTGGTGGCCAGCTCTGGTGAAACCCTGTCCTTCCTCATAGTCAGTAGCCCAAACAGATGTGTGGGGTTTTTTTAGGGAGGACTGCAGTTCCAGGCCCCAGACTCTGTTTGAAAATAGTCCTATAGACAAAACACAGCAGATCTGATTCCAAAAATTTCACCCAGGTTTCTGACAGTTGCCACAACTCTGCAGTGATCTGCACATGCATGGATGCATGATGTCCAAAGTCTCCAGCACCCTACACCACTCTGCAGAAATGCCTTTGAAAGTACAGAAGGAACTGAAAGATCAAACAGAGCGAGCCGTGCTGTGCTGCTGAGGGTGTCTGTAGTGGCAAATGCTGACATCAGACTTAGCTTATCTCCTGTATACATAATGTGTGAAATTTTCTGAACTTTTAGAAGGACAGGAAATAAGAAATAACTCCCAGTTATATTATGCTGCCATTCACTTGCCTTCAGAAATGTACAACACCAGGAAGGATGCATTAGCATTGCACTGAAGTAGCTTCATCTCTCCACATATTCTGCTACACCTTAAGAAGCAAAAGGGGTCGAGTGAATAGCTCATAGGATTTAATCATTTTGAATCCACTGCCTATCCTGCTTTGGACTAGGCAGAGTTGGACCTGCTGTGGTTTTGAAGGTTAACTAAGGATACCTGATATTCATCTACTTTGCTTGACAAGCATCTTCCTCAGCTGCAAACCTTCAGGTGTGAAATTACCTGCAAAATGGACTTCATGACTGTCTGTTGCTGGCTCATTTTAGAGTATACAGCAAATTGCTTCAGGAACAGACAAATTTTATTCATAATTATTAGAGCTCTTACACTGTGTGTTTATCTGCTCTTGGTTGTCCTATCCATTCATTATTTGTAGTTCATTAGCTGACAGCAAGTGGTTATATTTTTGGCAAGATATGCCTTTATTTTCCGATGTTCTATCTTGTTATCTTTGTTTTTAACATCACGATTTTCCTTGTTATTGTTTTGTGCTTAGAATCATAAATGTTTTTATGAATGGGCTAAATAAATTACCTCCCTGGCTCTTATTTCATTTTTGTGGGCAGAAATAACCTTGGCTCAGGATGTTCCAAGGATTATTGATTACTGGAGCTGTGCCTCAGGCCATCAGCTCCTTCAAGCCAGTCATTAATGCCCTGTGTCAACAAATATTGGAAAAATGGTGAACGCATTTGCTCTGTTCTCTGAACACTTTTCTAAAAGTGCAAGGTGCTGGGCACAGTGTCCAACTAAATTAGAGTTTAGGGAGAGAGTTCTAGGTGAAAAGTCACCCTCTGGGCCAGGTGAGGAAAAAAGTGGGTTAGACTTTCTTCTGTAAGGCCAAGACACTGTAAAATGCAGAGTAGCAATCCTTAAAGACAGCATAAAAATGTACTAAGTTCCTTTTGTGTTTCCTGGACATTCCAACACCCTCCACCTCTTTGCCTGAGAGAGTGGCAGCATGTATTGCCCACTACAGGACACAGTGTGAGTCTCTCTCCTGTTTCAGTTACACTCAGGCAAATTTGGCTAAAATTAGTGAATTGGGGAAAATACCATTTGGTCAGTTGTGCAGACAGCACAAACATGCGAAATACACTTTCTTAGGAAGGCAGGCCAAACAAAAACAATTGCATTACAAAATTGTCAGAGGTATCTATTCATCTGTAATCCCATCAAAGCCAGCAATAAAACCAATGAAGTTCCCGCTTTGTAAATAGCAGAAATCTGCAAATAAACAGCCCTGTGTTGTGAGTGAGCAAAGCAGCAGTGTCTGAAAAGCAGCACTAGGGCCCTATTCATCCTGTGCCTGTTCCACATAACATATAACATAACATAACATAACATAACACTGATATTCCACTGCTGAAATTCTCCAGACATTAAAGCCCAAGCATCAGCAACGGGCTCCCTGGGTCAGAGGTTACAGCTGCTGCTGAAGAGATAAGGGTGTGGGCTAAGGAGAATGGAAGTGTGGCTGCAAGACCTCCCCTGACTGGTTTCCCTGGAGGAGCTCTTGTCTGGATGGTGCGCTTCTACTGTACAAGTTCTTTGAAAACGAGGGTGGCATAAATTATTTAGGCATGGCAGCACTGCCCACAGCCATCCCATGACTTGCATACAAAATCTAACTTCAGGCTTATAGCATTCTTCTGGGCAGAAGTTGTCTTTGAGGTGCCCACAACCACCTACATCAACTGACTTAGAAATACAAGTGGGGTTTCAGGCACCCTTTTAAAGATTGATAAATTAGTTAATTAATTTATATTAACATGGTAGTATGTGCTGTGAAGTCTTCACTACTTCTTAAGAGTAAGATCTGAGTGTACTGAAAGACACAGATTCTTTGGCCCTCAGTTTAGCCTCTAAATCAATTTAGCCACAATCCAAATGTTTTCTCCATCATCTGTGGCAGGATCTAACACTAACTAGCCACAGATCTATAAAATGTAAAAACTCTCTTATCACTTTCTAGTTATGCACTGTGATACAATAAATAAATGTATTTATTATGATTAGTATAATTAATGTGATAAATATGACTTAAGGTCAGACTTTTGTATTAGTTCAATTAAGAAATTTGCATGGTTAATGAGTTTATGTAGTTGTACCAAGGTCAAGGGTGATAATCGTTAAGAATTGTACAAGTTAATGAAAGTTAAAAATGTTAATGAAATGGTTTAAAAACTGTTCTATTGAAATGAATGGCCCAAGATGGCGACTGGGGGAAAAATCTAGAAACCGGAGTCAAAGGGGAGGCACTACCAGACACTCCATTAGCATAAGGGGATAAATACATCCATCCTATTGGCCTCATGCCATCCAACCAAAGCCCCTTAGACACCAACGAGCCCATAAAAAGTGACACCGTGGCTGGAAGGAGGCGTGGTGACTGAGTGGGACACACCTCTCACAAAGAATATAAAACCCGGAACTCACATCCCCCGGGTGTGACTCTGGCCCCAACCCTCGGTGGCTCCGCACCTCGCACAGCGGCTCCGACTCTTCCCCCCCCTTGACTCCCTAGGCGAGGCAGGCCGCTGTCTTTGGCCCTTTATTGCTAATTTTCTTATTTCATTTAATAAAGCCTCGTTAATTTTTCTTTGATTGGGTTGTCATTTATCGCAATTAATAATTAATTATTAATTACTATCTGTATTAAAACCTGCATTGTGCACATGCTTTAGCAAACCTGAGGGTGAAGTTGGGGTATGGGTGTGTGTGGCAGACACATGCTGAAGAAAGAAGAGATACACTAAAATGGGGGATCTGGGAGCATCAGTCAGTTGTCCTTTGTGACATTGCTTTGCCTGGTTGGGCATGCAAGTGCTCTCAGGGTGTGTGAAAAGGACAGAGCACCTGCCACAGGCAACTTTGGGAAAACACATGCCAATCTCTTAGATAATCTGTGATGGCTTTTAACACATGGAAATGTATTCTTCCTGCAGTGACCCCAAGGTCCTTCTCAGTGCTTTCCAGCTGTAGGTAGTTACTCATTCCTGTATCTCATGCCTGGCCATACACAGGTGTATAAAGCTGGCAAGGCAAAGGAGTTGTCACACCCTCCTTGTACTTGTTTGTGCAATGACCAGCAAGAATTGCAGCTCCTGCTGTCTTTTGGGAAATAGCTGCTACTCAGCTCAGATGTGAACAGAGATGAGAAAGCAGGAGGCTGGCTATAGTTTCTGTATTTTCTATCACAGACAAATTGAGAAGATAGAAAATGCAGAAATAACTGTATTGCACAGACAGCTACTGAGCAAGCAAGATTCAGACTTTCTTGAAAAGGCAGATTTGCTGTAGATGAACAGAGTTCTTGCTCCTTCTTTGACTAAGCTATTGTTTGTTCATAAATCATGGCTGTCCTGTAACCAGAATGTCCTTGCACTGTGTTCAGACAGTGTGTCTCAGGTACAGTGGATCTGATTCACTGGTGCCCTCTTGGCTTCCACAGCATGAGATACATTTGGGAGAAAACTGTAGCACAGGTTTGTAGCTCACTGTTTTGATGCTACATGTCTGCACAAACACAATTAACTGGTTTAGAGCTGGTTCTTTTCTATGAACTTCCTTCCCTCTCATTAATTGTTGGAAATGCAAATGAGAGACTAAATTACAAGTAAGAGAGTCTGCTCTCAGTCTGCTCTTCACAAGTATCCCAAGGGTAATAAAATAAAAAGGCCTGAGCAGAGCACATTCATTCCAAAAGCAACTTGAAGGTGTATAGTGTAAGTGAAGATAACACAAACAGAAGAAGTAGCTGCCTTGAGTCATAAAAAAAATACAAACAGTATTCTTGCCTCAGGGATGTTTTCACAGACTGAGGAACATCTGAACTATTTGTTTCTGAAGAATCCTGTCATTGTACTCTTAACACATACCAGACAGACACTGTGAATCTCTCTACTTCACTATCTCTCACATGGTCCTTTGGATGTAGCTGATGGTGATTTACACAAAAAATTGCCCTTCTTCTGGACTGAAATAGTCGGTCTTATACACTTGACAGGTGTGGGGGGTGTGAATCAATCCCAACAGGAAACCAGGGCAACAACCAAACCACAGCTGAAATGCAAAGAGGAGATTCATTTCATTACCTCCCTACAAGTGCTGGGTGGCAGAGACACACAGGACAGGGGCTGCACCAGGCTCAGCTCATCCTAGTGAGCAGCACAGGGGCTCACTGCCTGCCCCAGCATGCCAGAGAGCTTCACACATGTGCAGTTTATCACAAGGCTGTGCTTTTATGACCTCCCTGTCTCCCAGTAAAACACTCAGGTATGTCTGTGACAGTTTGTTGTCTCCACACAGGAATTGTACTTCTCAAAGCAGGCAGAGGATGAGCAACACTGGGCACAATAAAAGGAGTTTTTCCCACACCAACAATCTTAGCATTCCCAGCTTCAAGGTCACTTTGAGCAAAAACTATTACCTCCTCCCCAAACCTTCTGGTTTTAATCCTTTCCTCCCAACTGTATGCAAAGGCTTTATCTTGTCTTCCATGGACATGCTATTAGTTTCTCTGCAGAACAAAATCATATCTGCTTGTGTGTGTAACTATCATATTTGTTAAAGCTGGCAGGAAAAATACCTCACACACACACACACAAACCCTGCATCTGGAGTAATACAATTAAACCCCTTTCAACACCCTAATTTCAGCTTATTGTGTAAGTTTTGTGTGAATACATTCTGCTTGCTGTCATTAACCAACAGTGGTGGCACAGGAATGGTGTCCTGAGATGAAAAGTCTGCTTAAGCATCTGAGATTTGAATCTGTGATAGGATGTTAGTCAAGGACTCATTTGTCCTGCTGGCACTTTACACGTTATCAGGAAAGGTTGAGCCAGGAATTCTCAACAGTCAAGGTGACATAGAGGTGCAGTGTCATTCTGAGAGTCATTAGGCCTCCATGAGAGTGCTCAAAAAACCCCCATTGCTGGTAATACCTGAAAACCCCACCCTTACACATAGAATGTAGTCCTCTTTCATTCCACAAGCACCTTATTTACCCTGGTTTCTTGGCATTAGTTATACTATGTGCAGCTCTGTAACCTTTCACTCAGGCTGCTGTAGCAGCATTTTTTTTCTGCAGAGCCTCAGTTTTCCAAGGCCTCTGTGGGAATATTTTTCCTTTATTCTCTGCTCTTATTCACATTCTGCTTTTCTGATGGCCTGGCACCTGCACCCCCAGCAGTGCTGTTACTGCAGGTTCTCTTGAGGGAAGGAACTACTGGCATGAGAATCACTCCTGCTTCCCCCTTCTTGTTTTGTACATTTCAGTTCATATTAGACAAAACATGCATGGCAATGTAGGAAGCAGTCACTCAATAAACATTTTCATAGCAGGAATCTGAGGAAGGAATTTAATACAAGCAGTGGTGTTTCAATCTCAATGAATTTTAAAGGAAATTTGTCTCTACTGATATGCATTTGAAGTTGAAGCCATTAGACTCAAATGGGTTTCAAATGGTTTTCATTCAAATTCATAAATTCAGCAAGGGTTATTTATAACTCAGCTTCAGATTTATGCAAAAGCATGGGCCAGGTTCACTAAAATTTTGCAAACAGAAGATAAGGAGTCTCTCTAACCACTTCAAGTAGCTTTCATCTTAAAATAACTTCAGGTCTGAAGCAACAAATAAAGTCAGATATCTTGATGCAATTTGAAGCATATTAAAATAGCAAATGAGATTCATTCCAGTTTATTATCCTTTCTCTACTTGATAAATTGATCACCTACATGCCTTTAACAGTTCATACTGAATACTTAACCAAACTTATTCAAAAGGCAAAACAACTTATCATCTTAAAAACAGCTGGAGTTGTTTCTTTCTCAGCTTAAAAGCAAACATTCAAAACCTAACTTAGCTTTTACTGAAAGCAGTGATGAGGTTTGTCATTAGGCAAGGTTTTGAGATTGGTGTCAGCGACACTGAAGTACAGGGGAATGTGGGTTCAGGAAAAAAAGTCACAACTAACATGCTCCCAAATTTACTTTGTGCTGCTTCATAGGCATTAAGAAAAGGTTTTTCAAGGCTTAGTTTATTTTTTTGTTAATCAAGTTAATGAAACTCTACCTATGGAGTGGGATACAAACAGCATCCATCCAACTTCTCATGAAATTAGTTAGACTTTTGAAGTGAGAAAGCACCATTATGTATAAATAACATGACTTTCAGCCATAAAATTGTGCTGTTTACTTCCTGAATTAAAAATTTGAAACTTCTGCTTAGAGCTAGGGAATTTCTCTGGGAAATACAATGAAATTCAGCTACTGGAAATAGGCACAACCTAAACTGAACCATGTCAGTGCACAGTTGCCATTAAACCAGAATGAGCCCTTATTTCCAGCCAATCTTTCTTCTACTTTCATTGTCAGTGTCTGAATTTTAGCCATGAAGTATTTCTCTCCTTGATTAAAGAATTCTACAATGACTTCTAATCTTTGCCCAGATTTCTTATTCATCTACTCTGGGTCACCTTTTTTTGTTTTGTTTTGGTTGGTTGGTTTTTTTCAAAGATAAATAAATCTGAATTCCATAAGTCATTCATCATAAACTTGCTTTCTGTCTTCAAATCATTCTCTTGAAGGGATTGAGGAATATGAACACTGTTATATTTCCATAATCCTGACTTTTGTGTCAGCCCTGGGGTTTTCTTAATAGCTTCTTGCCTTATAATAACATTAATAATTGCCTGGAGGAGAACATGAACTTGAAATATCCACTGAAGAATATTTGAGTTCAATATGTCACTGGTCACTTCCCCACCATACATTGTGTGTCTTGAGGCTTCATGTAGAACTGAATAAGCCAATACCACACATTCTGAAGTGATATAAGCAGAAAAGAGCATGACTCTTTTCACTTGACTCTTGGCACCCCTGGAAAGATTCGGTTTCATTTTTATAATTTTTAGCAAGTCCACTAGGTAGCTTTCAGAAAACAGGTAGAATTCCAATGAATTTTCAGGAGTCGGGTTTGCTGAATTGAAAAAATACAACATAAAATGGAAATGTTGAATAAACCCTAAGTGCCAAACATATGTCAGTTATAATTCCATCTTGTCTGTAGCTGTAATGAAAGACAATAGCACAAAAAAATTTAAAATCAAAAAAGCTCATTCCAACTGTATGTTACAAAAGTGATAAATATTAAGATGTACAATACAGTACCAAATTTGTATGTCAAAATCTCATTACTTCAATATTTAATTCAGGAAATAATTTTAGCATAATGTTTCAAATATGAATAGTGAAATGGAGCTTTTTGAAGAAGAACTGTGGAAGAACTGTGTTTCAAATTGTTTCAAAGACTCTGCAAATGTGTAGGAGCAAAAACTTTAGCAGCTCAATATTGGGGAGGAAATTTAGTTGGGAATCTGAGAATGAAGATTTTTCATTTGTAACTTTTTTGAATAGATTCTTATTTTCTGGGCATTGTTTTTAACTAAAAGACAGTGGTGCCTTTATTTGTGTAAAGACATGTTGACTGTGTCTTTGAGTTTAACTAAATGTGTGGGACCTAACATGTCTGGAAATCTCAGTGAAGTGAAATTGTTTCCAACAGACCCTTGGAGCACTCAAGGTGCTTAGGTTGTACTTCAGCTCAGGATGATCAAGATTTTGAGGAATTAGTGGCCATCCTCAAGGATGAGTGGAACTCATGCTTGCATTGGCTTTTGCAGCATAAATTGTTGTCCAGTTCTGCTCTGTTCTCTATGTTCCACATGTTTTGATCACCAAAATATTCATGCTGAATCATACTCCTAACTGGGCAGGATTCCCTGTGTTTTGCCCACTACTTTGCCTACTGCACCTCAAAAAAGTAGAGGTTTACTACAAGGTTTTTCTATAGCCCATTAAATGAGGTTCAACAGTGCTGAGTGTCCAAATCTCAGTACTCCCAAGAGCTCTCTGTTAAGTCACTGAGTGTGTTCTAGGAACCTGCCAACACACAGAGTGGGCTGTGGTGTTTGTGCCTGAACTAAGCCAGTATGGAGGTGCTTTAATTGGTGTTCCACTGGAGGTGTTCTAATTGCCTGTGTTCTGCTGGCCTCAGTGATGTAAAGTAATCACAGGGAAATAGACTAATGTGATAAACACAAGAGGAGCACTACTACAGGCTCTACTAAATGGAAATGAACTCTAGAATCCATAATTACTAATCTGTTTTTAATCAAAATAAGGTGATTTGAGATACTAAATTTTCTAAGTATTTCCCAGAGAGCAGTTTTCATCTTAATTGTTTAAAGCACTATTCAATAATGAGAGTTTTCTACTCGTTCTTTTACACAAGAATATTAATTACGTTTTATGCTATTCCTATACCATTATCTCAAACAGAATAGCATTCAAGTTTTCTTCTAAGGATTGGCTACCAGTAATGTGCGCAGTCTTTGGTTCTGCCTGAGCTCACTGGGGCTGAGCTGTCAGTCATGGTCTTGCCATAAGCACCATGAAGGCACAATGAAGCACAAAACAATATATTGTTTATATTGTTTACACAAGAATGAAAAAGCCTGCAGATCATGTGTATGTCTAAACTACATTCTCCATCGTTCTCTTCAGGGGTCCTCCTGGACATAAAAAAATTTTACTTCTCATGTCAGCATCCTCTGTCCTCTAAGTGCATAATGCCACCACCCTTCTTGTTCAAATATAAAAAATAAAATTCAATGAGAAGTTATACTTAAATTTTCATCACTTCAAGTACTTGTTTCTGATGAGATATTAATACAAGCTCATCAGTTCTAAGTATGTATCAAAACTGGCATTAGGTGCAAGTCTTTCACGTTCACAAATACACTGGCAAAAATCAAGAAATAAGAGGGCTCTTTAGTTCAAGATCTAACTATTTTCTCTTCTAGCAACAGAAACTGAATGCTGCTCTTAAGAAAAGTAAAAGAAAAGAAAACAACTATGATTTGTGCTGCCCTTAGTCATAAAATCAGCCCTGAAAAACCCCAAAGTCCAAGAAAAGTGTAGAGGATGCAAGGAGACTTTTTGCTATACTGACTGCCATACAGAAAACCTGGTTGTAAATATTTTAACAGAAAAACTTTTTGTAGAAGAACATATTATCAAAATGCACTCTTGAAATTTACTATATTAAAATTATAAAAAATACAATATTCTGAATTATCCAGGTGAAATGTTTTAATTTGTTTTAATGTGTTTTTTTCAAACTAAAATGGTGTTGTGTAACTTAGCCAAAAAAAGTCCTGGGTATCAGATTTTGGTGTTGATATGTAAAGAACTATTTTCTCCCCTTTTTCTATAGTTCCATACTCTTCCAATATGAAGGAATGGTCTCTCTCTACTTCAGATTTTTGGCACAAAATGTGTTTCTAGCCAGACTATAGTACTGAGTATTATTCAATATTTATGTATGGAACAGCATGTTTTAAAGTTTGGAAACAAAGAAGAAAATTGATTACATCACTTTAGAATGTTTTTGTTTGAGTCAGCTCTCACTGGACTGTGAGCATTCTTGGTGTTTTTCTTCTGGAAACATGACAGGCAAAGCAAAAATTTGGGTGATAGTCTAAAGGCCCCATATTTTATGAACTAATGACAGACATATAACTATGACCCAAATTCACGAGGATTATACATGCACTCCTCTAGGACTTAGTAACCAAAGGAACTTCTTTTTTTGAAATTATCCTGGAGTAAAACATACTACAGCACCCTCACAAAGAGGCATGACCTTTCTCTCAGTGTCCTCCCTGCTCTAACCCTGAGGCCTTCAAATTTTCTACTTAGCTAAAGTATTGATAGACAAGATCTGTAAAAAGTTTTGTCCCTCTTCCTGTGAAATAGAAATCTTGAGCTTTTTCACACTGTACATTCACACACAGAAAAAAATTTGATTTAATCATAATTTGAATTAATCATAAGCAGAAATGGTATTTTCCAGGATAGTCTGGAATGGATTGATTAGAGCATTCTCCAGTGATGTGAGAATTCTGAATTATGTAAGAAATAATTCTAAGAACTGCTGGCTCTCTCTGTCTCTCAGACTCCAAATCCCAAACTGAAGTTGAAAGGCCTTTATTGAAGGAGTTGTTAAAACTCATGCAGCACTGAAAAGTTTATTTTAATGAATTAACATTTTCAGACAAGGATATTTCAGTAAAACCAACTTTCAGACCTTCTATTATATTTTTTCCTGGCAGCTACAAAAGATCTACATTTTCATTTCTGATTAACTTTAAAGATCACTGAAAGTGAGAATAAAATGTCATTATCTGACAGATCCATAGTGGTGGTAGAACAAGAGAAATGTTAAAAATTGAACAATAGGAAGAAAATAGTTGATTAAAGATACTGTGGCAAACAACTTCCATGTTTCCAGTCACAATTGTAAAGCGGCTCCAATAGAAATCAGAAACAGTTCCCTGGTGGAGCAGTGTTGTAGATGATGTTTGGAGGAGTGCTTGACAATTTGAAAACCTCTCTCCCCTCAGTTAATTCCTTCTCAGTTTCTGTGGTCTAAAGGCTCCCTCCAAGGGAGACAAGTCTCCTTCCTGCCCATACCTTGCCAAGGACTTTCACACCACGCTGCTTGTCAGTGCTGCCATCAGTTACCTGAGGAGTGCTCTCACTGCTGATTTTGTGTAGTCACATCAGATCGAGCCACAGCTCAATCTTACTTCAATTCCTGGCTCTAGCAGTGGCCAAACCCTGGAGTTTCACACAATCCGTTCCCACTGAAAATATTCCTGCCTAATTTATGGCATTATGCATGGAAGAAAGATTACTTGGGATGAATTTGGATCTTTTAAGCTTCTGTGGTTATCAGTTTATGATGAATCTCAGTACATTAAACAGCAAATAAACTTTGTATGTCCATAGCATGCTACTCCTGTTCATTCTCTTCCATTCTCTTTAATTCTTCTTCCACAATATGTAAATATATATGTAATATAAATAAATTATATAAAAGATGTACAGGATTTAGCAAGTGCCCTCCCTTTCCCATCTCACCTGCACTGAGTTTTTCTTTGTAGTTATTCTGAGCTGCCAGTGCTCTCTGAGGCTTTAATTCCTGTGCTGTGGAACACAACTTCTGGTGCTTAACAAATAGAAATATAACACTGTCTCTGTCAGATATTTAAATACCTGATCCTTAGAGGAAGAGAGTGCTACAGGCTGAAATTAAACTGCATGATAAATTTCTGTTCCTAGGTTTAAGTAGATTCCTTTTTACTTTTAATGAAACACACTTAGCTCTCATATTATGGGAGAAGATGCCAAAAGAAAGTAAAATTGTGTAAAGCAGTTATTCATTCAGACATGCAAACTAACAAGCCTGGAACTTTCCCAGAGCATAAAATTTGACATAGAATAAAATTTCCCTAGGAAAAGATCACATAAAATGAATAGTTTAGGCAGACAGGGGAAAAAAAAATTGAAAAAACAAATCACAAATTCCAGAAATTCAAACCGAAATATTCTACTTCCAAAACTGTTTTCCAATTTTTCACATTGATTAAGAGAGAAAGAAAGGCTATTTGATGAGTCTATTTAGGTACCCATGTGCTAGTTGAAATCATTGCTTTAAAGTTCTTATTTGCCCTATTCACCCTCTACAACAGGAAAGAATAAATCAACCAGAAAACTTGTGTAAATCACAATGATGCCTTAGTTCACCTTAAGACACAGAAAATCTGAGTTCAAATGTCCTCTTTCTGATTTATAGTAGGGATGACAGCTATATCCATGAGATATTCTGATTTTCATCTTGTTCAATCTTTCTGATGAATTAGGGCTTTTTTTAATAAATTGGAGCAAATTGAAAACTGTTTGTCTTTCAGTACCATATCTCAAGTTTGTTTCACATGTCATATTGTGCTGTCCATCTCCAGATCTCCTACTGGTATAATTCTCTTCCATTGTGGAAATTGACTGATTCACAGTTCACTGCTTAGTTATGGTGTATTCAAGCTCTGTGAACATTCAAAGTGGAACCACACTTAAATTTTACTTCTGTAGGTGCTTCCCCATCAGGCTGAGATGCTGCCTTCTCTAAAATGAAATTTAAAGATTGTCTTGCATAATTCTGCTGCTACTGCAGGTTCAAAGAACTCTGAAAGATGTTGCTGACAGTGCTGTCTAAACATGCTTGATGCTCTATCAAAAATTCTGTCTTCTAATTTGTTTGTTTCCAATTAGAGAAGAAACTTGAGAATAGGCAGGGGACACACAGCCACCACTATGACCTCACACATATGCAAAGTAATACAGACATCAGTAATACATTCATTTTCAGTCAGCCTGAGCCAGTGTAACCTGCCAGCAATCCATGGCACTGCAAGCTCGCGCTGCAGCCTACTCATACATCCAACCTCTCATTCCAGTCACCCCAGCTGACTCCCCAGTCAGACATATCTAACCCCATTCCACCCCTTTGGGGTTGTCAAGNTATAATATGTGTGCAAAGCAGTGTAAGGTTTGGCATGGACAATTGTGCTTGGTGGGGAAGCAGGAAGATATCCAGAATGATCCTCTCCCCATATTTCACATAAACCCCTGCAAAATCAGAACCTTACTCTGCTCTTTGCTGTTGTTTCAAGGAATGTTTTAGCTCCCCACTTCTCACATTGCTTCAATGCATAGTGATCTGTATTCCTCCCTCTCTCTTTCTCTCTACCCATAGTATTTGAAGCTTACCCTTTGGACCTGTCCCTCTCTTTAATAATTCCATTACAAACTGTAGTTGTGACACAAGCTGTCAGATTAGCTCTCATTCTGGGCTGCTGAACAAACAACAACATCATTAATTTCTCTGTGAGAAAATAGTGTAAGCACAGAGATGAGAAAATAGTGGGCATAAAGCTATTTGCCAGCTTCATGTGGAATTCACACAATATAGAGGGATGGTGCTGACAGCACATAAGGGCAACGCTTCATTTAATGCATCAGTGCCTCAAATGAACATGACCCACAGCTTTGCCCACACAAAGATGTTTAAGATTTTTTAAAGGCTTGACTTGCTCTATCTAGTTCACTTTAGGCTACATTCCTCTATGTTATTTTTTAACAATGAATTCATGCCTGTGTGTTTCACATCTCCTATCAACACATTTAAATAAAAGAGAGCTATAGGAAACCTCCAGTTTCCTACTCTACTAATATGGGCTCACAGATAATCTGAGAACAGTGATGTTCAAACTGGTTTTCAATTCCTTGCAGACCTCATAAATAAAAGGAAGGGAAAATTCGTCCTTCAAGGGCCTGTAGCAACAGAACAAAGAGTAACAATTTTAAAGTGAAAATGGACAGGTTTAGATCAGCTATTTCAAAGAAGTTCTTTACTGAGAGAGTGGTGAGACACTGCAACAGGTTGCCCAGAGAGGAGATAGATGCCACATCCCTCAAGGCCAGGTTGGCTGGAGCATTGTTCAGCTTGCTTTAGTGGAAGCTCTCCCTGCCCATGGCAGGTGGGGTGGGGTGGACTAAAAGACATTTAAAGGTCCCTTCCAAACCAAGCCATTCTATGATTCTTTGATTCTGTAATCATACTCTTATGGTTTGTTCTAGTTTTGTTCTCTTTTTGTGTCCTGAACAGCTAGGTCTAGGCTTAGAAATTTCCACCTCTTTCTCATGCACCATTCTCTCATTCTGTAAAAGTCTTTTTCAAGCATCTGTCCTGCTGAATTTCACTGAGTATGGCAAGTACATAGTTGTCTTCAAACAAAAATTTCATGAGAACTTAAAGCTGCTGTTTAATTCGGAATATTAAATGGGCAGTTGGAATTGAATTTGGAAAATCTCTTTCCAGAAAAGATAAAATTCATTCCACATTCTAGTGACTCCCTTATATTTTAGACTATCTTCAAGGAAAGTTATTTGTACAAAAAAGTGCATGTAGGAGTGAGATTTCCATAAAATAAAGAAAGAGGAAATCTGGGACTGGTTTCAGGGTGCTCTTCTGTAACTGCATTGGGTTCACATACTCTAAATTCCTAATTTACAATTTGCATACTTGTAAGGGCCTAATGATGCATTTGCATCCAGAATGAAATCTTCCTTGTTGGACTTTTTCCCCAAAATAAGGCTCAGAACTAGAAGAGTAGAAGTTGGGGCACCACAACAGATTGTATATCAGAAAAGACACCATATTATTTTCATTTTTTAGTTTTTAATCAGGGCTTTTCCTTCTCTTCATACTAAGATCTGCATGCAGATGATTATTTGGTGATTCTTTATTTTTTCCTTCTAAGGGAAAAAACAGCATTCTAGAGTGCAGAATTTAATTCTGGGTTAGGATATCATTGCTGCTAATGGGCTTTTCCTGGTGCCCATGCTGTCCTGAGGCATCTCTGGAGGGTGGGTGGCTGCACCCCTGAGGAAGGGCTGCACCAGGGCTCAGTTCCCAGAGCTGTACTCCTGAGAGGAGGCAGTGGCCAGCACAGCCTCTGTCAGCAGGGAGAGGGGAGTGGCCCCAAGGCAAACAGCTCAGAGTGAGGCATTTAGAGGAAGCACTGTGATGGTAGGGAGGAG
Source organism: Notiomystis cincta (assembly GCA_013398075.1). Lineage (NCBI taxonomy): Eukaryota > Metazoa > Chordata > Aves > Passeriformes > Notiomystidae > Notiomystis > Notiomystis cincta. The sequence continues at coordinate 60,512 of VZRX01015755.1, read as the reverse complement.
ATAGTGATGGGGTGGATTGTAAGCACCCTGCAGGACTCCATTTAATGCTCTCTTCATTTACCAAGGCATTAAGCTGGAGCTGATTTTATTATCATAATTTTTTCCACTGGCATCTGAAGAAGTTTTATGGCTTTCAATAAAGCCTTCACTCTGCTCAGAACCCTGTTTGATTTTATTATAACATCTTCTAGTGAGATTTATGTTCTTGTTTTGCTTAAGATTCACATTTTAATGTAGTCATAAAAACAAGTTAGATTTGCTTGTTTGAGGGAATCTTATTTAGTTAATTATCAGTCACCACGTGGCAAATCATTTAATTTGGCTTCTATTATACAACAACTGTTATTTATTTTCTTGACTTCACAATGGAGAGAATTTAGACACAATCGAGAATGCAGTAGGAATCCTCACATAAGAAAGGTACCTATTTCAGAGGTGCAGATGTTCCTTTGGACAAAGTAAAGAGCCTCTCTCAAATTAGGAATTAATACAACCATCCCAGACCTTTTTAAAATTAACTTTGTGTTCTTTCTCTTTTAGATTTAAATTTGTTCTTCTTGCCAGTAAAATCTTAAGTGATAGTCTCATGGCACTGTGAACATTAAAGCTTTGGTCATCCCAGAGATTTCCCTCCAAAACAGTGTTTTTATTGTTTCCTAGGCGACAAGTTTCCTTGCAGCCCAACTTTAAGGTTCCTATAACTAAAAGATTAGACTAAATCTATGATGACTAAAATAAAAAAAAGTGTATGTGTTCCTCCTAGTGGACCAGAAAATATTTTTGAGGGGTCTTAGTAATTCTCATAATCTCCAAGTCCACGATTAACTAAATGAGTCCTAAAGTCAATAAAACCAAAGTAAGCATATTACCCGGTAAAAAAAAAGAAAATGAAAAAAGTAAAAGAAAAGAAAAGAAAAGAAAAATTTTGTTCCATTCTGCCATAAAGCAAGTAATAATGCATGTTTTCATCAAGAGCCAATACAGGCCAAGTCTGCCATTCTCAGTGAGAGACTGACAGGTGATACAAGCTTTAGAGTTGATACAAGCTGATCCTCCATCATCCTTCTCACTTGATGGTCAGCACTGACTTATTCTGTGAGATGAGAGAGAATCTCCTATTTATGAAAGTGCATTGAGAATTTGGTATTCCACAGGCTTAGGCTGCTTCATTTTTTCATTGTAAATGTCACTGGATTTTTTTTTTATTACTGAGGTAATATTGGAGGATGGTTCTATAGGATAATATTCTCTTGTGTTAACCAAAGGAGGCTCTGGCAGTAATTTGGACATCCAAGACAATTATGAATCAAAAAACAGATGGGAGAAGATCAGGGCTTTGCTCACTAGACAGAGACTGAAGTCTGCAGAATTTTCTCTCCAGAAAGTTCATTGTTGGTGGCTGAAGGCTGTCACCTTTCTATTGATCTTTCAATTAAAATTCAAAGACCTTGTTTAAATACTTGGTTTATCCATTTTTCACTTAGGAAACAAACATCATAATTTTATAGGTATTTAGTTGTCTTTGCATTTTAAAAAATTATTATTGTTGTTGTTATTATTATTATTATTATTACTACTACTAATGGCATTCCAGTCTTTGTCAGCTCCATATTCTTTCCAGTGTTACTGGCACAAAAAAGAGTCCAAGCTAGAAAAAGAGACTTCCTTGATCTCAGTTCATTTCAGCAGCATTACAAATACCGTTAGTACAAATTTTGTTTTAAAAAATCACAATTGAATTTAATTCAACTTTAAATATATGGTTATACACTTGTTAAAAACTAAACTGAAATTAAAATAATTTTACAATTGCCTGGAATTTCAGTTATTAGGCTTTATAAAAATTCCTCTCCATTTCTATTTCACAAAGTTGACGTTAATTAATTAAGCATGCCCATTGACCCAAATCTACTTACGTTGGATATAAAAATATTTGGTCTAAAAGTTTCACCTTGCCCTGTGGCTGAACTGCAGTGACTGTCAGCATGAGTTTTATCTTACTTAAAAAGTTGTGGCAGTAATATTGTACCCTTGTGAGAAATTACTTAATTAGTGCCTTCCAATTACTGAGGTCACTGAATGGAAAATTCTGAAAGTGTAATATCATGCTGAATAGAAAGTGGAAGGGAAGACTGGAGCTGATCATTGCTCCAATCGGATCTATCATGCTCTGACCTGGGTCATGGTGTCCCTGTGGACACCAAATGATCCCAAACAATAAATTGCAGAGCACACCAAATTGCAACAGCTGGTGACTGCCAAATGCCCTGATGAATGTGCTTTGGCAACTTGCTGTTTGGACTTCTTTTCATAAGCAGCAAAATGACCACCTATAAACCAAATCATTCCCACAACATTGTCTTATTATGCTTCTCTCTGTCATCAGTATTAAATTTATGGTCCACATATTTCACCCTCCTCAAGGTTTTTAGAAATAGGAAGATGTAGAAGAAAATTTCTGCCATAAAGATTAGACCAGAACCACAGCTGCAGCTCTTAAGTATTTGTTAAATGGGTACCAAGTGATGCTCACAGGTGATGAAGTTCTGGTCCAGGTATAGCTACAATCCATTATATAAATGGGCAGCCTGAGTATACAGAGCAAAGTGATTTACACATTTCACTCAAGAAGTCAGAGGGAGAAGTCTCAGTAAAACATGATACTCATGATTCTTAATACCCAGCTCATAATGTATTCTGCAGTATGCCTTGTTAGAAATAAGTGCCTAAAGCAGATGAGGGAAATGACAAATTAGAGAGGGCATGCACAACGAAGTGGAGGACTTCTAAAGCAGTTATATCAGCAGCATCTGCACAAAATTATTCCTTTTTTTTTATTTTGTTACTTTTGTCTTGATTTGTGTCTTCCTGTCATTAACTGTAACAGCGTATTTAGAATTTAAAATTATGTTATTATCTAGAGGACTCAGTCATCTAGATGGTCTAGACATTAAAAATTGTGTTTGGGTTTTTTTTTTATTTAAATGACTGTGCTCATCCAAAATATTTCAGGCTCAATTCTCAGTAGTTAGTATCTTGCTTTTGTTGAAATCAGAGTTTTATGCCTGCAGGCCAGATGGAGAAGAGCTGTAGTGTCCGAAGAACAAGGCATAATAAAATAATAGGGCAAGCAAGTGCAGGGAAAATTCTATTTCCTTTCTTTCTTCTTAATTTTCCTTAAGAATTCAGCAAATCTTATTCTGGGTCTCTTTGGTCTCCTGTAACTGTAGTGCTGACTTAGGCTGTCAATGTGTGATATTAAGTGCTGGCTTTCGTGGCTTTTTGCTGACTTACGTGAACTGGTAAAATTTATTGTAGTACCACAGCTACTCAGGAAATTAACAGTCAATGAATATTTACTGGAAGTGAAATGTTGTCTACAAAAGAAATATAATGCCCTCTGGCTTCTGGCTGGTAGTATATCAGGAACCATTGGAGTCAGTTGATTCTAGTTTTGTCATGTGGCTGAGTATTTGTCTTAAAACTCTGATTCATGACATGGGCTCAGTGTATAATCTGCCTATTGATAGCAGTCGTTTGTTTTACTCATTTGTTATTTGGCATACAAGGTAAATTTAAATGTTCATAAAAATGCATTCTGAATCCCTTCCACTTCAAGAGGTTTGAGAAGAACTAAAGGAAGAGGAAAAATATATTTCCAGGCATCCCTCAAAGTTTGTGATTCGAAAGAGAAACTGGAGAAGAAGAAATCTACAATTCTAAACATGAGGAAGAACTTCTTTACTTTGAGACTGGCAGAGAACTGGAACAGTTCTTAGAACTTAGGCTTCTGATTTACAAGAACAATTCAAAATATTTTAAAATTGTAGCCCTTTAATAGTTGTTTTGGGAATACAAAGATCCAGCTATGACTGTCAGTTTGGAAAAGCACAGCCTTTTTACATTAAATACTTATTAGATGAGATGTTTAGTCTTAATTTCATACACTACTAATTTAGCTTATGCTATATGTTGAGCTGAATGATTAATAGATGAACTAATTAATGACAATAATATATGAATTGTAATTAATAGCTAAGTCAAATTAAGCTTACTTGTAGAAAGGCTTTGTCTCTCTGCAAGCTGTGGGTTCTTGCAAGGTTGGTATGAACTGTATTTCCCAAACAAGCTGCAAGTGACTTAATGTGTGTTCACCACAACAATGCACATCAAGGCATGAGATTCATTCCAAACTTAAAAATGTTATGAGTGGATATCCACTGAATTAATCAGAAACTGGTCATCAGAGATCAAATTTGTCTGCAATGATTGTGTAATCCTATGGTGGGACACATTGGAGAAGAATGCTGTTCTACAAGTACATATTTTTATTTTCAATTAAAATAGGAAATTTAAGAGAGTTTTGCTTTTGTGTGGAGTTTTGGGGGGAGGGAGATTCTAAAGGATTTTTTTCCCTTCCTCTTTCTCCTATCTTTCTTCCACTCTTACACCCACACAGAATAATCATTCTTCATTTTGCAAACTTGCTTTGACCCTTGCAAAATGGTCTAGTGAACTCTGCAGTGGCTGCAAGGGAAAAGTGTATTGTTTCAAGCCTTAATGAAAATTCCAATACTATCTCTGCATAGAGGCTCCCATATAATCAGTATGAATTAAGCACGTAGGGGTGTTAGAACAGCAATGTCCAACTCATGACCTACCAGAAAAATAACTCAGGTCCAAAGCTCAATGCTAGCTGTGCTCATCCAGAGCTGCAGGACCCTGAGGGATGATGGTGGCTGCACCCTGGCTGCTGCAGTCAGAAGGAGCTGCCTGCACTGCCCCTTGAGCAGGAGGTGTCATCCTTGGCGGGAGCGCAGGCAGCAAGCAGTCCTTCCCTGGCACGAGGATGGGCTGTGCCATCCACCTGGCTGCTCACTCTCCTTTTCAGCGCTGGCCCTGCATGTTTGTGTTGGGTCTGGGGTATGCTCCAGCCCAGCTCTCACTTCTGAGTTGCCTAACAAAGCCTTTTTGCCCTTGATGGCTATTGTGGATTAGCAGTTGCTCACTCACTGCGGTGGCATGGGGGAGAGAATTGAACGTGTAAGAGTGAGAAAATGCATGGGTTGAGACAAAACCAGTATATTATTATTATTACTAGCAACAACAACAGCAACAATAATATTGTAAGTAAAGGTAAAAAAAAAAAACCAACAGAGATAATAAAAGCCAAGAAATACAAGTGATGCAAATATAAACAATCACTCCCCACCACCCGATCGATGCCCAGCCAGCCCCCGAGCAGCAGGGCTGTGTGAGAAGCACAAAAAACCTTGAATCTTTATAAGCACTGCTCAGCATCAATTAAAACATTCCTTTATAATCAACACTGTTTCCAGCACAAATCTAAACCATAGCCCCATACTAGCTCCTGTGAGGAAAAACAACTCTGTTCCAGCCCAAACCACCACACTGGTGAGCCTGGTTTCTCAATTTGGTAAGCATACTTATTTTTCTTTCCTTTCAGCCCCTGAAGTGCTGGCAGCCCTGAGCTGAAGAATTTATAGCTCATTGTATTTACTTATATTTGCCTCAGAATAATTTTTAGATATTAAAAGAGTATGTTTTTGAATCAATAAAGTTTCTGCAAACACAATGGTTAATTCGGTAGAAGGAAAGTGCCTGAGTCTGCTCAGGGCTTTCCTTTTGTTTATTATTTGCATGCAAATTGTTTATTTATTGAAAATGCCACATGGTATTTGCAGGTAATCATCATTTTGGGCATAGAGGTTTGAATTTCTCTCTTTCTGACACTAAAATGCAACATTCTTAGGAGTAAGAACAAGCAATATTTATAGTATTTAAGAAGACAATTCCAGTAATCAGTGACATTTTGTCAAAAAGGGGCCAAGATGAATTAGGAATAAAGGAAGCGAGATTTTAAGTGATCTAGCATGTCATTTACCACTTGGCTTAGAGGTCCTGTATGAATAATGGCAGAATGGAATAAATGTCCCAGTGCTTTGTTAGAGGTGATCCATCTCTTGATGAAGAATTTATATTGCCATAGTAAAACACTGCTAAAGACTGGACTTTTCCAAAGTAAGACTTGTGCTGTTTTATAGAAGCCAGCTTTAACTGTAGTAATAGATTTTGTTCAGTCAAGTAAAAAAAGCTGATAATAATGTGTGTTATTAGTTTTATACAGTGATAACGAAAAAATAAGAATATACAGAAAGGTCTCAAAAGCAGTGTTAATAGGGTTATTTTTTTTCTTTCTGCATGTTGTATTTATTTTCAACAGAAAGTAGCCAACATAGAAAATTCACTGGAAGGGTTCATTAGAAGAGTAACCATCCATGTGAAATAGCATTTAGAATCTTCAGTTTCTAGAGCTATCCTTACTTTAGGGGCAAATTCTAATTTTATATTTTATTGCTTTGTTTATTTGGCTGTTTACTATCAACACTCAGAAACTCAGCTGGCTTAGCCGTGCCTGGTTAGAATGTCACACAGCACATTCAAATTCACATGACTGCCATTGGGACAAGCTTTGATCCACAGGCTGCCTTAGATCTGTGTAAAATAAATTAATTTTAAGTGTCTCGATTTCATTGAAAGCAATCACACTTCTTTTTAGAGGGAGACACGTGTAAATACTAAAAATTTCAGCAACGGTCAAGGAACTTGTGGCCAAAATTGAAGCATCTTGCCCAGGTATCCTCCTATCACAGAATAAGAAGGTTGTTTAATATGCTGGGGCAGGAAGAGAGAGAAAAATGTAGATGGAAAGCAGGAGAAGTAGCTGTGATTGTAATTCTTAAGCAGTAGAAGAGAAGCAAAGCTTCTTAAAGCACAGAAATTGACAGAGGGACAAGATTGGAAATTGATCCCTGACACTGTGATCAGGATGGTGATGCTCATTCCTTTTCCATTGAGAGTTGCAAGATTTTTCTCACTTACTTTCTTTGAAAATAAAAAAAAAACAAAACTGTATCAGAGACTCTTTCTTGTTTTTTCTATTCCTAGGAAGCTGGGAATTGACAATAAGGAGCTTTGCAAAGAGAAACAACAAGTGGCAAAGCAAAGCATCTGCAGTGTACAGACAGGAGCTGATGAGGTGCCTCTCCATTTGCTGATGCCTCTGCTGCTTCTGAAAGCAGCACCCCTCGCTGCTTCTTGGAGCCTCCAGCTCCTCTTGTAAAGGTGTGGAGTTTGATTCCAGGCCCTTAATGCAAGGCAAGAGTGATGGTAGACTGCAAAAGCACGCCCTGTCTGCATCCTTCCCTATCTACGGGGCATGGTAGGATAATCTCCTTATCACACCCTTACCTTCTTCAGGAAAAACAGAGTCCCTTGCAGCACTTCCACCCATCTCCTAAAATTTAAAATCATGAAGCACAGACTCCCAAATAAATGGGTTTTGGACACTGTTGTTCAATGCCATCATCTGCAGCCACAGTTTTTTAAGTGGCTGAATTAGGACACAAAATGCAATTTTGAGTTTAGCTAAGATGGACAAAGGGGCCATTTTTTTAGTAAGCCATGGACAATCATTAGCCAGGAGCAGATGCTGGGCTGAGAAGTGTCCCTTTGTATCTGTTCGGAGTTTACAACTGTCAGTCTGGAAGATAAAGTCTGTCTTCTTTTGGTTTGGGTACTTTTGATTTTTGACTGATAAAATAAGTTAGAATATCTTGTACAGGTGTCTGTTGAACAAAGCAAAGATCTGACAACGCCTTCGTTATTTAGGAACTCACCCATCCAGGTATGCACACACACAGCTGCTCCAAGGAAAAAGTAAATTTAAATACTTCACCTGTCCAATAAATCACATGGGAACTTTGGGGGTTTTAAGGATGAAAACGTGAGTAATAAATTTATAGTTAAGGCTGTACTGAGATTTCCAGAAGATTCAAATTATTCTGTTCAATATTTTCAGAAAATTGACTAAAAATTAATTAGATCTTGAAATAGGCACAATGATTCTCCAGTAGACATTTGAACTATCTGGGTAGTATTTTAGATGAAAAATTTCTATAACAAAACCCATTTAAAGTCATATAAGAACATATGCCCTAAAGTGGCTTGTTTTTTTTTTCCCAGTCTCATATATTAACTTTTAAATCAAAAACTGTGTTTTATTCCATCACCTGTGTAACTCAGCACTTGTATACTTCAAGAAATGTCCACATAAATACTATATGTGTAAAAAATGTCATATTACTGCTTCTCTTTTTTTGTTTTCTTCTAAATTCATGAGGTTACTACAGGGCTTTTAATCTCTAATTCAATGTGATTTTCCTCTTGTAAGTATCCTCAGAGAATTCTAAGAAAACAAAGAATTGCCTGGTGATGTTGTAGAAGATTTTCTTGAAAGGAGCTGCTTTTCCAGTAACATCTAATTATTTAGCAAAATATGTCCTCAGTGTAATGCCCTTTATGTAATCTTAATAAAGTCACCACGATCAGCATTGCACATGCACCCTGTCTGAAAAACTAATGGTTTTAGCTACTCTAAAGGCATACCAAAAGCCAAGGAAACTCATGAGGAAAAGGTTAAAAGAATTAAGTGTGCATAAAATAACTACAAACTGAGGAAGCAGAAGTAGGAAATCTGCCCAAAAATACTGAAAGGACAATATTAAAGAAATTAAAAGTCTTGCTTGTGAATATAAGAAAGAAAGTATCTATGAAACAAAGAAAGGGGAAAAGCTAGAATTATTTGCTAAACAGAAAGACTAATTACAGTGTTATCAACCTCTTAGGGGAAGCATTAGAAATCTCTTCACTCAAGCTGTTCAAATTTAGGCTTTGGCAAAGCATCAGGGGATATTCTGCAGAGAACAATGCTTCTCTGGTGAGGTGAACAGGCTGGAGAGAAGCTGATAAAGCGACAGCATTAGCATGGTGCACAGCTGTGTGAGAAAGACACAGCAAATGCTGAAATCAAAAGTGAGGAGTTTTGTTTGAAAAGGGCACAGGCAATTACTGGTGCTGGAGTTTCAAAAGTCTTGGTGACATTCTACATGGTTAAAGAAACTGGAAACTTCTAAAGTTTTCTTCTACTACCTCTAGAATAGCCCTTTTTGGTTCATTGTGACTGAATAATTTTAGTAGTCAAATTATCTTTCTTAATGGCTGCAGAATATGAAACAATACCCCACACCCTACGAAATTCATTTAATACAATTAAAAATGCCATCTATGCAAAATGCAGGTACTCTGGTTAGTGGGATGTGATAAGAGCTGCTTTATATTCTGACAAATAATCTGAGAACCATGAATGGATTAAAAAATGGAAGAAAAATCTAGTAGTGCTGTACTTGGTTTTCTTGAGTCTCTCTTCTTGTAGCTTCTTTGTGAATACATTGGCACAGCCAATTTTTCTTCCCTGTGTTCTATGCCTATGCCTCTGCCTCTGCTGTTATTTATCTACTGCTAGATTCTGTAGTCATTTCAGGATGCCACTTTGCATCAAAGATGGAAAATTAAAGCTGTTCTGGGTTATTTATTATCCATAGCTTTCCTAGTATTTCTTAAATTTCTTGTCAGATGAAACTTGTCAAGGTTTAGCCTATACTGTATTTATCTTGTTTAGTTTTAGTTTTACAGTTTCAAAACCCAAGAGGTTTACAATTGGTAGGATAGCAGCAACTCAATTATTTCACGTAGTAACTCCAGATATAATCTGGTGTTTGTATAAAACTGAACAGAAAATGCATAAATTAACACAAAAGTATTTAATTACTCTGTAATTTCACTTTGTTTCTGTGGAGAAGATCAATACTTATTTGCTGCATGGCTACAGTATTTCAGGATCAATTCCTTTCCATAAAGCATATGAACATCTTGAAGTATTCATTGAAAAGCTAGAGATGAAAAGTTTTGTGCAGTCATTTCAGGAAAAGTACAAAATAAAATGAGTGAACTTGGATAAGATAGAAATAACTATTTTCCAATTATTTTAAACACCAACTCACTCATTTAGACAAGCTTGACCAAAAAAATTTTCAACTTTTGTTGGAATGCTAGTGATATTACAAATGTAGAGGCCAACATTTCCAATCCCTTATACTAAGAGGAAGGTAGGATAATCTACCATCTACAAGTGTAGGTCTACTCAGATGCAAAGGATTTACAAAGGAAAAGACAAAATATTATCTTTTATAATAACACCATGTAATTGAGTAATGGAGACTATGAAATGGTTCCTTTATGAGAAAGTAAAATCCTGTGGAAATAATCTAGGTAAAATATAATGTAAAAAATTGTACTTCAAAAGAAATTACTCATAACTGGGAGTAAAAAAACATTGGTAAAGCTGTAAATGTTGCTTCCTTTTATTGTTTTAACGGTGTTTCTCTTGGTAAGCTCCCATTCTGTAGGAGTGTATTTTAGTCAAGTGGAGCTATTAGAAAATAAAAGAATAAAAAAGAATAAATGCCAGTGAGTATCCCAGCCAAGGTCCAGGTTTGTGTCCCTGCTGCTGAAGTGTCCTGACCCATCAGGATGGGAACCTGGCATCCACATCACACACCAGCATGAGCAAGAGCACTGTCACTAACCCAAAATGCACACTTCTGAGGCTCCCACACGAGCTCCACACTGCTCCAGTGGGTCTCTAAAGTCCCAGAGACATGCTCATGTTCTCTTTTACACTGCCTGACTAGCCTTGCTTGATGCCACTACTGGCACAGGTGACAGACAGATCGCACCACAGAATGGCACTTCAGGACACAACACGTTCTGTAGGATGGTCTACAACAGGCTAGGGGTTAGGAGCATAGACATACCCCACAAACATCCTGTACACTGTGGGAAGGCAGGTCTGTCCCCAAAGGGGTGCTGCCCTTTGCTTCCTCAGCAAATATTGGCAAGCCAGGAATGGGAAGTTTGATTTCCCAAGTGCCAGATATGCTAAGCAGGAAATATCTCCTACCCTAGATGAAAGTTCCCAGTTCTGGGAATATTTAGCTCTTCTGAGAGTAAATTCTAGACTGAAGCTAATTTACAGACATATGAATGATCAGAGAATGAAAACTGTTACACCTCACCATGAATCATCTAAAAGTACCCTCAGTCTCAGTTCTTTGATAAGGGAATGAAAGATGTTAAAATAGAATTTTAGTTGTTCTGAAATCAGCTGAAGGAATCTGACTTGTCCCACAGAACTAAGCCACTACTTTTCATCAGCCTCATGCCTCATGACCTCCATTTCACTCAGCTCTCTGAAGCCAGATACTGTGCCCAGTTAGGTGCAGTCACAGAATTCACTTCTGATCTCAGCAAATCTCTGCTATTAGCACTATTTTTATCTCTAAAAACCTGCTGGTTTTAAACTCAAGCTTTTTATAGCAGCAGACCATTGGATAAAACTAAAATACTACCATTTTTCTAAATACTAGCTTTCCTATTGAAGCAAGCAGGATTTTAACTTTAACACACAGTGCACCATCTGAATTGATGAACTTACATATGATAAATTTCTCTGCAGATCAGTATTGATGCTCATCTCCTGTAGCCAATGGGGGTTAAATCAGCCCTGGAGAATACTGTGGGATTAGGGTATTAGGAGTTCTGCAGACATGACTCTAATGCCAAAAAATAGTGGAGCACTAGGAAGCACAGTGCAGTCATGGGTCACTTGAACACAGACTTGAGAATCCTAGGATTTGATTATTCACTGCTCTGCAGCTTAGACTGTCACTTCCAACTAAGTGGAAAAATCAATGTGAATGCCATAATTCTAATTTGACAGCCTTTTATGCCTTCTTTACATGAATTTTGCAGAGATGGAAATGAGTCCACAGGAATTGTGTCAGCAGAGAATATAGATAGAAAATCCCGACTAAAATACGTAGAAAATGGTGGTAGTAAAAAAAGGAAACAAATTGCACCAAATAAAATAAACAAAACAAAAACCCTCAAAACTAAGAAGAGATAACTGGGCTGGAATATCTGCAGCATAAAAACACCTAGTGATATTTCAGTAAAACACAGGTAAATTTTGGAATTCTAGGGAAAGGGACCCATTAGAGATCAAGCCATTTCGACAACTCTTGTTTACCAGGGTCTTTCCTTAACTGTTTAGGATTTCAAAGGTTGTCATATTACTCAGTAAGTGATAGCATGACCCTGGATGACCAGCATTTTTAGCAAAGAAATATATAGTAGCCAAAGTTGAAACTTCACTCAAAAATGGCAGAATAATCTTGATGTTCAGATGTTATGCCTTGCAGAGGAGTTTGCCATTGAAACACCAAAAGCTTCTCTTTGTCTTTCCTGAGGTACAAAGAACAGTTTCAGTAATAAGTTACTGCTTGATTCCATGGCATATGTGTCTGAGGCAAGTGAGCTGCCACAGAGCTCTCTGTGGTTTTGATGCATGAATAAATCAACTTAGAAAGAGATAAAACACAGGAATCACAAGCCCAAATAGGTGGCATGTCCTTACATGTCCTATAGGCAGCTGAAGAAAAAAGGTCACAATAGAGAATGTTAAACAACCTCTATGCAAGACAGCACTGCTGTTCTATCACCTTATTAATGAAATTTTTATATATGAGACTCATCTAGAAGAATGATCAATGAATTAATGAATACCTGCAAAAGATNGTGGTTTTGATGCATGAATAAATCAACTTAGAAAGAGATAAAACACAGGAATCACAAGCCCAAATAGGTGGCATGTCCTTACATGTCCTATAGGCAGCTGAAGAAAAAAGGTCACAATAGAGAATGTTAAACAACCTCTATGCAAGACAGCACTGCTGTTCTATCACCTTATTAATGAAATTTTTATATATGAGACTCATCTAGAAGAATGATCAATGAATTAATATCCACAGAAGAAAGATTAAGACATTTCTGCATCTTGACTTTTTTTTTCTTTTTTTTTAAAGAAGTTTTTATCTATGACCTGCAAAAACAGTGGGTCAGGTTCATTGCTACTGTGCATACAGATAACATAGAATAAGCAAACAAACATAATCCTGGCATGAATGTTCTCCTCCTTCATTCTCTGCATGTTCCTAACCTTATTGTAATCTTTAAAGCAATCTACAATAGGCTGGAAATGAGGAAAGTATTCAAGAATGGCAATATTTAGATGTAAATATATAATGCAAATGCACATACACAGAGGTTTCTTCACCCATTTATTTGATCAGAAAGATGCTCAATTAAATGCAGCCAGTCTGATTTAATGCCTTTCTGCTAGGAATGAAAGCATTTGGCTATTGACCAATTCTATTCAGTACTTTTTGCCAGGCTCCAGCATACTACATCCCATTTCATCTCCTCTTCTCTTCCTAAAGAACCCCAGGATCTCCCCATGGTAATGGGGTTGCAGATACTGACAGAGTCAATGCCAGATCAAATACTCACAGACAACCAGATGTCCTCCCAAAGTTGTGGAGATTATTTGGAACCATGCAATTAAAATACAAAGGGGAAGGAGTGGTGACAAGGCTGGTTTGATTGCTGTCCAAATTCATCTATTCTCATGCTGTTTCTCACTTCCCTTGCCCTCATTTGGGCTCTCTCCCTCTGGGCCCAGTCCTCCCTTTTTCTGTAGCATACAGAGAAGAGAAGTGAGTTGGCACACTGGAGGTCATGCACAAAGAAACAGTCAAAGTTAGGTTTTTCTTCTGAAACTGAACCTAAGGGTGTTCCCATGCACACACACACACATACACACAGTGGGTGCCAAATTTTGTCTACCAAAAATCAGGATTCAGGGCTGCTGCATCAATATTATTCACCTTCCCTGTGGCCACTTTCTAGATTTGAAAAGTATGAGTCTCACTGTCAGATCATGTCCCTTTTTGTCCTTGAATGGGGATATGAGGTTAAACATGTGCCGACAAGAAAGGAGAGCAGCAGTTTGGAGGACTCCACTCATTGCTTGCTCAAAGGGGAAATTGCAATTATGGATGGTGGAACACTTAGATCTCCTTATTTCCACTTTCCAGACAAGTTTCACTCATGTACATTATCATGGCCTTTGGCTCCAAAACAAGGCTATAGAAAACTGGTGCAGGCCTATTTAAATCAGCAGGTATCCTGGAGGCAGCCCTGATCACCAGCCACTTAAATGGAAATTTCACATGAGGGAGAGAGGAGCTGTGGAAGAAATGAATGATTTGTTTTGACTCCAGTGCCTATACTACAAATTTACAAGAGACAGCTAAGGGTCGAGTGTGAACGTTCATCTCTTGCAGTGCCACAGATGAGCACAATTCACAATTCTGTGCACATGAGAATCCACTGGGCTGAGAGTTTATATGTCTATATGCTGAAATGTGCTAGTTTATACTTTGCATTGCATGCTAAGGCAGAAGTTAAGTGAAATAAATGAGCCACAGAGAAGTCACACACAAGGGTTTAGTTGGTTGTGTTACTGAACAAGTGCTACCTGCGGGCATGTTGCAGGTGCCAGAAGTTAAATGCATATTTCTTTATTCTCAGCAGTAAAATAATAATATGGCACCATGCTCAGATTCTGGCCCCAGGGCTCAGCAAGAGCAGCAGAGTGAATGCAGGGCTCCAATTTAAACACAGTTGCTCACTGTCAAATTCTGGAATCCGTTTTTACAGTGGGAGGACTCCTGGAGCGTGCTTGCTGAGTCAGCACATCTGCATTCCGTTCTGTGGCTCTTCCATTACTCTCTGAGCAGCATGGACATGGATGGGAGAGGTGTCTGAGGCTGTCCCAGCACGTCAGCACGTGCTGTCATGTAGAACCAACGCTTTCAGAACAAACTCCACTAGTTACTTGGCAGAGCAGCATCCTATAAATTTGTCCCTACTTTCCTTAGCTACTCGTTCTGTATAATNCCAACGCTTTCAGAACAAACTCCACTAGTTACTTGGCAGAGCAGCATCCTATAAATTTGTCCCTACTTTCCTTAGCTACTCGTTCTAGTGTATAATTGTTAATGTGCTTATGTGGACACATTGTACAAAATACTTACTTTCAGTTTTCTGGTCAGCATCACACCAAAACCAAGTGGTGTTTCCCTCTGCAGCTGTAGTGGAGGATTCACAGCTCAGCAGAGTCCTCACAGATCCCTTTGGAGTTTGTCAGTAACCCCCAAGGCAGTGTTGATGGAAAGGCTGAGCAGTGGACAAAGCTAGGGAAAGAAGTAACTAGAAAAATTGGTATGTTTTAATTTCTGCTTCAGAACTGTCTCAGTAGTCACATGTGGAATCTGAAATACTCTGCAAAAATAACCTGAAGGTTTCTTTTTATCTTCCTGGTTTGGGAGTGTGATAGGGTGAGTATTATTATTTATTCTTTAAAACAGTGATTAAACAGGCAAGATAAAAGCAAAGGATGAGGGACATTTGTAGGCTAATTGTTTCAGGGGAGTCATTTCATGAATCAGAACAAACCCCTTCAAAGCAAAGTGCTGTAGAGGTGTGAGTGTGTGGACACTAGGCAATTCCTTTCTCCTCGATCAAAACAGATATTCACAAATTCATGGCCAACATGTGGAGGAGTTAACTCTCTGCCCCTGTACTTCTCTCCTGTCTTACCCTCCAATCCTCATAATTGCTTTCCAGCAAATATCCTTGGAGGGAGGTCATATTTTAAGAGACAAAAAGAGAGATGAGAGGGAGAAAAGATATTTGTACTCTGCCTGAGCCTCTTGACTTTTCAAGCCCTTCCTGCAAATGCATTTCATTCTACAGGTATCTTTGTTACAGTCTACAATTGTCTTTTAACATGATTTTATCACTCCTATTTGAAGGATGCTCATCATCTTGGACTCCAAGAATACTGCTAGGCTCTCTCCCCTTCCCTCTGTGCTTTTCCATAAACTCCAGTGTCTTGATGCTGTTCACATCTGCTTTCAGGACACATGGAACCCCTTGTAATTAACATGCAACAAGATCTCTCAGGCTTTGGTATTGATCTCAGCCAAAGGATAGAGGTAAGTTGAGCATACTGAGCCATCTCTATCCCTACAATTATGAGAATCACAATAGCTGTTTGGGGAGCACAGACTTATGGCTTTGGTTGTTGGAAATTTGAAATCAGTATATTTTACGTAAATCTGCTGAAGACCTTGCAGTGGAAAGCATTGACAGCAATCTCACATATTACTCCAGCAGGCAAGCCTAGGGAGTTGGAAGGTGAGATAAACTAATCATCCCCCTCACTCCTTCATGCCTTGGGCTCACAGAGTTCACCATCTATCAGTAATTTTTGAGAGCACTTTGAGTACCCTCACACTCCAGGGGCCTCAATCACCAGTTTTACTTCTGTGACTGTTTCATAATCTGAGCCTTTGTAGTAAAACTAAATTCTCCAAAGGAAAACTAAACCTATTCTTGCCCTTAGCTTACTATATTCAAGATTTCTAAAGCTACACTATGAGCAGGAGTGGAGTGTCCTCAGACCCCAGAAGGAGTGAAAACTGGAACAATTTCTCTCCAAAGCCATGCTACAACTTCTGCTGAGGCAGGTGCTGAAATAGTCATGATGCATAAAGTTGCTTGACTCCCCTTTAGTAAAATCAAACAACACTGCTGTTCTCCCACAACTCATCCTGTGAAGACAATGGGGGAAAAAATCCAATTCGGAGCATGAGAAAAGCATATTTTTTGACATTTCCTGAATCTTTTAAGAAGGTTACTGCTGCTTTGACAGAAAGGAAAATATTGCAGAGCTGCTGCTCGCCAGCATGATTCTCTCTGGATTTCAAAGGCAAGATTTCTTTGTTTATTAAGAATTTGTTTTGATTGGCATACAGGAGTCTCAGAGCATCCAAGGTCTCTGCTAGCTGTGAAAAACCTAGAGAAGCCAAGTGAATCAGACTATAACCTTAAGCAGCTGTGGGACAGCCTTTGAATGAGCAGAGATAGCTCTCTTCATTTTTGTGTGTGTGTGTGTCTGATTCATTGGAATAACTTTCCAAGCACTGCAATAATAATCTGCATGAGCTGGGATTTTTGGCATCTGATAGTTACATGTTCTAAAAGGGCCCAGAGGTATTACACAAAGAGCAAGAATGATAGAATGTTCTCCTTGGAAGGTTTGTTTGTGTGTGCTAAAAGGTAAACAACCCTTGATTTAGATTCCAGATGGGTTGTTTTATTTTCTGTTATTTCCCCTTGTTTTTCAAAAATTGCAGAAGCATCATTGTCTGCCTATCTTGCAGATATTTATGTGACCCTTGTGACTTTGCAGCTAACACACAGACTGCTTAGATTCATCACCAAAGGAGAGCAAGAAAAATGTAGTACAGCTGTGTAGTATTGCTCAGGAGCAAGGCAAGGCTGGATTCAAATTCCTGAGCTAGGGGTGAGGTCTTGATTTGAATTTTTAAGCTACTAACTCTTTGATGTGAAAAACAGAAACTCTTCTGTGACAGGATGCTGAAAGATATTCTTGATCAGATATTTAATGCAGATTTATCATAAAATTATTTATGTGAATTTTATCTTCTACAAATAAATTGTAACTTTCATGTTTACTGTTCTAGGAAAATGATTGTATTTAAATGTCTCCATTCCAAGTACTCTATTATAATGCAAGATTAGGTGTGCTATAACTTGAAAGCAATAGTTATGCATGAAGTGGTGAGTGAAAGTTAAACAAGCTACTTTAATTTTGACACCTGTGGCTTCTTAAGAGCCTCAGTACTCAGCATCAATATTGTCATAAAGTGATATTTAAATGGTTACACAAAGGAATCAGGCTACGAAGTCACAGAGAAAAGGGCTTTACAGTAGAATTAACCAACACTTAAAATTCCCAGGCTTACAGATCATAGTGGGCTTTTTCATGTGTTCAGAACCATGGCTTTCCATTTAATTGTGAAGAGGCTATTTTGGGTGCAGCCTCAAGAGGAACTCATTAAGTTTTGATGCTGCAGATCCTGATGTGTCAAGACATCAATATTATTTTCCATATTTGCCCCAGTTTCCCGGCAGCGCTCTCCTAATCCCATAAACTGTCCAGCCAGATCCTAATGGACTGTGACTCTGGCAGAACTGGAGGTTTCAGAGATATGCTAGAATATTTTAGAAAAGTAGGACAAATTTTACTAGAAAATGGCACTATTACATGTATCCTTACCAAAAAGAGGGAAATCATGTCAACCACTTTTCCTCTGTGTCACACCCTTCTTATCCTCAGTCTATTTATTAGTTTATTGTCATTCTCCTTGAAAAACAAGGTTCTTGGGAAAAAAAAAGAATTAAATTTATGGATGTGTTTGAACAGCACTTGACAAATTGTGCTGTGGAAAAATAGAAGCAAGAATCACATTTATAAAATTTTAAAATTCACTCTAAAACATATACATCCACTTAGGTGTATCAAATTTAAGTCAGTGGCTTTTGGGAACAAAATGAAGAATTCAAGCCTCATTCAATTTTGGTCCAATGTGTTATGTTTTCCTCAGCTTGTCAGGACAAAGAGATATGGGTCACAGTCGAATGGAACTGTTTTTGTCAAAGAAAACCTGAAGTCAAATGTCATTGTCATTCTATATAAATATTCAGCATGTGTGCAGTTCCTCCCAGGCAACTTTTCTTTCTCCTTCAGGGCACTGGCCTGAGTTAAATTTCTCAACAGAAAAGTAAAAATCAAAAGTCAAAACAAAACAAAACAAAAAAGGTAGAAATTACATAAATGGTTCCAAAATGCATATTCACATACTTTCCCAGCTGAAGGCTTAAGAGTGTTCACTGAACAATTGTTCACTGAGGACAGGTTAAATTCACAGTATTTTTGCTGTCACAAGACAAGCTTTGTCTGAAATGTTAATGATGTTGTTTTACCACAGGAACTTTCACTGCATTTTAAGGGAAAAAAATAAATCAGACATAGAGGAGTAGAAAGAAGACTGGGACTATCCCAACAGTGCAACCACAGCCCAGCACTTGCAAGGACGGTTCCCTGTTGGCAGCTGCCACAACTCAAATAATCTGGACTTGCTGGAATCCAGTTTCTCATCCCCAAGCATAGAAGTGATGAGGATGTCATGGCAAGGAAGTCTCACCTACACCAGGACTAACCCCATCTTCTTCTACCCACACTCATGTCCCTGGGCTGCCTTGACACTGAGGAGAGGAGCCTCAGCTGTGCTGTGCAACTTTGTTGTTTGAAAACCGAGATTTTTCCATCAATTTTGACTAGTAATGATTTTCTCTTTTTTGCCTCAGTATTCCTCCTCTTCCAGGAAGCAGTTATTAAAGCCAGAGCTCCAATACAATGAGAGCCCAACAACACAAATCCGTGTGGTTCCCATAGAAACTTGCAGTTCCTCCCCAGTAGGGACTCACTTTACTGTGTGTGGTGGTCTTTGTGCCCTGCTTTTCAGTCATCTTCTGCACTGCTGGGCATCTACAGACACAGTCCTAATTGCTGATACCCCAACTTCCAGGGCAAAATGTGTGTGCATGGAAATGCTTTGGGCATGGAAACTGTGGGTACTGCTGTGCATGGAAATGCTTTGGGCATGGTGAGAAAGTTCAGCGCTGAAGCAGTCTGTATTTCCTCCTCCCAGTCTTGTTTGTAAGGGGCAGTTTATGTCTAACAAAAACATAACAGGTGTTCTAGGTTTGTTGCTCAAGCTAAGCTGGTGAGGACATTGGTATATTGGCCAGTTGCAACATCATCCACGTTGAGGGAATGCTGTATTTGTGCTAAGGGACCTCAACAGGTGGGGAGAGAAAATGAAAGCAGGTCAATAAGAAGAGGATGTGAGAGCATTTCTCTCCCACTTTTCCTTTCCTATATTCACTTGTCATCACAAGCCAAGTCTTCAGCTTTGGCATTTAAATTAATCCTGCTGGGTTTAAGCCCCTAAAGAAGGTTAGTGGTTAACAATTATTCATCTCCACACTTTCAGCTGCATCCTTAAGCATTCTGCATACTTCTTTTACCTAGCCAGGTAAAAGCCATTTTTGTATCTCTTTTACAGACTGCATTTGCAGTTTGTGTGTCCACCATAAGATGGCATTGTCAGTTCCTACATGAGTTCCACTGTCCTGGTGTGGTCAGGAGCCAAATCTGCAGCCGAATTTCTCGTGGAAAAGTCAGTGGTGTGTCAGCATTTATCTCACCAAGAGCAGGTGTAGCTGCTGGGATCACTGGAGGACAAGTGCAGTGTAACTATGGAAAGAGACAAAGTTTTTAAACCTTCTCCAAGAAAGTGCTGGGAATAAAAATATCTTCTTTAGCAATAAATGTAAAGATCAAAAGAAAAAATCTCTGTTCCCAGAGAGACTGGTGCTCTGAAAATTATAATAAAAGCAATTTTAGTTTGAAGTACTTCAGAATATAAAAAAAAAAAAAAAAAAAAACCAAAGTGAGAATTGGACATTTTAAAAAGGCCTGGCAAGGTATTTTGCTCAAAATGATGGCCCTGATACTCAATTAGAGCTGGAAAATGGTCAGGGCAGCAAAGAACAGAGTGTTGATATTGGCAGTAGCCTGTTCTGAGTTTATCTCCAAAACCATAGTAGAACAACCTTGTCTGCCCTGACCTGACAAAAATTTTCATATGTTCCTCATATTGCATCATTCACAAGCACTATTTGAATGTCTGTAAAATGCTGAATCTGAACTTATAGATTTTTATTGTTTTCATTTTTTCTTCTTTTTTATTTTTCATTTCCATGCCTTAATCCTGAATTTCATTAATTATGTTTGGCTTCTTGCAGTATCACCTTTCATTTTTCAGCAAGGGCATTTATTCTAGTCTGCTTTGTGGCAATAACACAGGCCAGCTTATTGATCCCAGTGGGAACATTCCCATGATTCAAATTGTTCATTTGCTTACATGTTTGACTGAATTGATGTTTCTCAGCATTAAGTTCATCTGGAAAATTTGCATAAATTCATCGGATTTGGATTCATTAATTTGACCAACAAGCTGAGAGTGTTTTCTCAGTTATCTTAGCCCCATCAACTGACTCTAAATTCACCTGGGAATGTTTCTGAGAGAAATAGGTCTACACTGGGATGTGGATATTTAACACAAGATATGTACCAGTATCTGCATTCTTGGAAACTTACAGAATTTACATCTATTTCTCAGTATCAAAAATTTAAAAAGTTTAAAAAAAAAAATCTTTATGCTGGCACATTCTTACTCATGGTCTCTTTAATTTAGAAATGGTTTTCCAGAATTATTTTGTCTTGGCTGGTGAGCCAATGATGGAGATGTGAAACCAGAAGAGACACACACAAATACATTAAATATTCTCCTATATTCCCCTCATAAAACCCAGCCTCATATAGAGTGGGATTGGAATCCATCACAAACAAGAGGGTGAAAATTTTGGTAAGAAAGTGACAAAAAGTAGCAGAGAGTCTCCTAACAAGACACTGCCCCAGCAGAGAAAATTTCTGTTCAGTTAACTACTGCTTCAACCCTGCACATTCATCATCTGCTCTCCTCCTCCCCAAAGCCACTTCTTGCCTTCTCCACAGAGGGTCCTCCCACTCACTTTTACAAATGCTAATTAATTGCTGTACATGAAGTAACACGGGTGAAGAAGGGAATGGGAACTTCTTAAAATGGTTACAAGAGATTAAAATATTTGCCACTCATGAGAAATTACCACTACAGTTTAAAATAAAGTATCTTTACTTAGATAAAAAAAGACAAATGTATGCACGTCTGGCATTTGTGAAGTATGAACAAATTTATTATGATTTATTTCTTATCAATAAATGATTTTATTGTTGATTTTGGCCATCAACTATACTTGTATCATGGGAAACCAAAAAAAGTCTCAAGATATTTCACAAGGCTCCTTCAAGTGGTCAGATAGTATATTTTTTAAGTCTACCTTTACTTGTATATATTATAAGTCTACCTTTATTTCAGGTAATGCAGTACTAACTAATAGTACATTCCTTTGATAAGTCTTCAGGGGTAGCAGAGGGAGCTCTGAGATACATTTTCAGTGTTCTAACCAAGCATTTTAGGTCTGAAAGTAATTTGTTAAAATACCTGAGTATAGTAAATTGAGTTTCATCTTTCTGGTTACATTTCCTTCTGGTACATCATCTCTGATGACTGTAATGCAGATTCCTCATTCTGGATGTCACCATCTATAAGTCAAATCCTACAGATGACAGGTGCACACTAAAAGCATTAATCCATCATTGCTTTTTTCAAATTTGGATGAATCAATCTAGGAACATATCAGTTAAAGGCACTTTTACCCCTAAATGATATTTTTATGTTCGTTAGATATTATTGCAGGTTATGAAATACAACTATCAGCTTATTCTACCTTTGTTAGTCCATTTTATCTTTAAAGATACAGACAAATTTTCTACCGCAAGATTTTTTCATCTCTGATAGCAGACTAGACCAGCTGTGTATGTTTTTTTTGTCTTGATTTTCTGAAGAAATGTTTCCACTTTGGGAAAATAAGTCATTTATTCTGTATCTGAACTACTTTATTCACAGAATGGGATATTTTGTGCCACAGAGAAGTGCTCAAAAGATGCAGCACTTAAACATTTTTATGATTTATGTGGCAGCATAAGAATCAAGAGGTAGGCAGGCTGTTGTTTTTTTGCTTTTTATTTTAATGGCCTGGAAGGGGAGTTCAGGAATACAACTGACTGACAAATCTTCAGCAGCATTTTGTCGAAATCTTTATTGGATATAAAATGTTTCAAGCAAAACATTTTGACCAATGTCTCTAGTGAGGAAATACACCTTGATTCCCAGCCGGCTGCTGAGATCCTACAAGCTGTAGGCACTGCAACTCCAAACACAGATCTGACAAGTGAAGTCTAAAAGCGTTGCAAGAATGTTCCAGGGTCTGCAGACCCAGAGCATGCAAGCCAGGTGGAGGCAGAGGAGCCTCGTATTTCCAGGAGACCCAATTTATGGGCAATCAACAAAAATCCAGAGCGCAGAATCAAAAAGATGTGGGGATCTGCAGAAAGTGATACCAGAACAAAACTCCTGTGCTAGTGTTTAAATGCCTTGCTGCTTGGCTGATGTCAGAGAGCTTGGCACTCAGGGTCAAGTTCTTCATTTTGTGTTTATTCGTCCTCCTCACATTTCATCACTTGCGCTGTTAAGGGCTGTTCTTGTCCTGCTTTCAGTGAACACCCCAAGCAGGGTCAAAGGGAGCACGTGCAGAGCAGGTACCAGTGTGAATCCTGCTCTTGTACTGAACGAGAGGGCTTTTGTTTCCAGACAGGAGCAAGACACAGAAATGTGATGCTTCATGGTTAATGGCTAAGATAGTTTCCACTTCTTGTACAGTTTAACACATTTAATCTTAAATTTGGCTCCTGCTGTTCTAGAAAAATTATGTAACTTCAACCATGTCTTTGCCTGAAACACCCAGGGTGTAACTTTCTGTGCTACAGACACTGTGTGCACCACTCCAGCTCACTGACACTGAGAACTGCTGGATCTTGTGCAGAAGCTGCAGGGTGTCAGTGTCAGAGCTCAGCCATGGGAGACTATGCATGCTTTGGAGTGGTGATCTCAAGCACCATTATAAATGGATGTAACTCATCTTTACCTGAAGGTGTTCCTGCCTTTTGCAGAAGGTTTGGACTAGATGACCTTTTAAAGGTCCCTCACAACCCAATCCATTTAGGGATTCTGGGATTTTTCATCTTGCTGTTGCTATCTAACCCAAATACATGACAATTTAAAAATAAAGTCCTCAGTGAGCAGTTGTGATCACCTGATTACTCAAGGTGTTTTGAGCAGAAGATTTTTCCAAGTCAGTGGCAGAAATCTGTGATTCCAGAGGAAAGTGAAGGTACTGCTGAAGAGAAATTTGGCTCAGGAGGAATCTGTCAGGAGGAAAGTCCTTTTGTAGTGTGATTGTGGTTTTCCTGACAGTTATTTTGGCACCCTGCCAGATGTTTCCCTGAGGAAAGTCAAGTACAGGCAGCAGTAGGAACAGTGTTTACATAATCAGTGTTTGTGCTTAGAATCGTCCATTTTCAAATACAGCTCAGAAGAAAGTATAAAGTGGTGAGGAACAGGTGAGGCTTTCAAAAGATAAAGGAAATAGCTTCTTGTATGTCATGCATGCCTTTCTATGCACAGCCCTTTAATGTGACAGATATGGGATTTATCCTGTCCTATTTTTGGAATTGTTTAATGGTCAGCTTGTACGTCTCAGATGGCTGGTTAAGAAATTAGGCTGAAACACTGGATGGCTATATTATCAGTCTGCAAACTCCATTTGTGAGTGTTGATTTAATCTATAAATGACCCTGTATCTTGGATTCTGTCTGGACATTTCTCCCTGCTGGATGGTGTGGTGATAGCTTGAAATGCAGAGTCTGCTTCCCTGCCCTTGGCCAGCAAGTTAACTGCAGCCTGTGTGCAATAGTTAGGATTTTAGGTGAGCTGCAAAAATAGAAAGACATCAACTGGCTTGTGCTCAGGGTAGGAGAAGAGGTAACTAGGTGGGCTGAAACTTTACATAACAGTAACTTTAATAATAGGCATTTACGAGGAATGAGGAGTCTTGCACAGGAAAATGAGGGAGGACCTGAAGAAATGAACAGACTGACTAAAACAGGTAAAGATGTTGAAAGACATTTCCCTTTCACAGTGTATTTCCATAACAGGTTATATTGTGTGTAGTGTTCATGTGTGAAGCACGATTATTTTAGAAGTCCTAAGAGTATTCCCCAAGCCTTTCTTTATCTGTCACATCATTTTTAACCAGTGAGAAGCTAAGCCCCCAAGTCCAGAATTTTGAGGATGGTGCAGCTGCTTCTGAAAAGGCTCTGGAAGAATCACAGTGTTAAGTGGACATGGGATGTCAGACTGTAGAGAGCTAATTTTCAGGAAAGAGCAAAAGTGAGAATATCTGAATCCCAAAAAGCATGATTAGAAGAGTTGAGTTTGTGAGATACCATTGGAATCTCATTAGTTCTTTCAATTTAAGGGCATGAACTACCCAGAGAATGAAGATTCTGGCTGAAGTCTGATAAGCATCTCAGTAGAGTGTCCACCAGGGCTATAGAAAAAACACTTCTGGGTTTTGTTGGTGCAATGCTGTTTTCTGATTTTGCTCTCCATGGAGCAAAGATTTTATTCTCCCCTCAATAATAAAATATCCTGTCCCCATGAGTGCACATTATGTATATTTAATGTTCTATCACTAAATGCCCTTGTAAAAAGTCCCTCTCCATCTTTCAGCACAGAAATTCTTTACTGCAAGGGAGGGGAGATACAGGTTGCCCAGAGAGGTGGTGGGTGCCCCATGTGCTGTGCATTTTCTACTCTGAGCAGCCACTTGCACTTGGTAGAAAAGAGAGGCTGATAGGAACCTGCTGGTGCAGGGCTTGTGCAAACTGACTGGCAGGAATCACAAAAGGAGAATGTAAGAGTTCACAAGTGTGGCAGACATTGTTTTTCTGTGTTTGAGGGCTTTTATCACTGTTGACCAGTCCATACTTATACTTACTCTAATAACTAATGTTATTAAAATTTATGATATTATGCTTTTTTCCTTCTCTACTTTCCTGGCTGTAAGTAAAAAGGTAAAATAGAAGAAAAGTTGAAGCAAAAGGCTAAGTTTGTAAAACACTTCAAAAATATTTGCTGTTTTGTCTTGTGGGGTTTTTTTTTGTGTAGGTTTCTAAATTTTTAAAAAGTTGTAATTATTATTTTGGTATTTTCAATTCTCGTTTGCTAAGTTCTCTGAACTTATCACTGAAAGCAAAAACTGCCAATTTGAAGGTCTCTTTACACTGGCATTTTGTATGTGGCCCATGAAGACCTCATGTTTGTGAAATTTACTGTCTGTTACAATATAGGCAGAAGAAGAACTGTTTATGTTACATACTGCTTATGAACAGGTAAAAATTGATATTGTTTTGATGAAAGGCACACTGGAGGGAAGAAATTGAGCTTATAATTTGTTTCTGTCTCTGCTTGATTATTTGGGAAGGCTTTCTCTAAATCCCTGACATTGATAAGAGACATTTGAGAAGTTCCCCTTAACCAGACCAAGCCTGGGCTCACAAGCACAATTCCATTATTTCATCTGGATTTTATTACTGCAAGCAGCTTACCCAGCTGCATAGCAGGAATGTTTAACCAGGAACAAGACAAACTTCCATAAGCTGCTTAATTCAGACTTGGGACTGTTCCTTCAAATCAATTGATATTGAAATAATTACTTCTCAGAATCTGTAGAGGAAAAGGATGTAAAAAGAAAATTAAAATCTAATTAAATGGAGGTAGAAAGCAGTGTCTGAGTAGACAAATCTTAAGCCTTCGCAAATTTTCAAAGGTTACATTATTCTTTTTGTCCCTAGAAATCTTTTTACTTTTCTCTCCTCCTCTTGCACTTTTATCACTGTTTTTTAAGCAACAAGGAAAGCTTTTTATAAAAAATAATTTATATTTCTAGATGAAATTCAGGTAAAATTATTTTTATATAACTTCTTTTTTTAATATGTATAAAGAAAATGTCATCCAAGAGAATTGACTGAGCTACTCTGACAGCGTCAATGTCCTGAACAGAAGAACATAATGCTGTTTTCCCAAGAGCAAGGGTCTTTATTTGTAGTGTTTGCAGCTAAATTTCAGCTTAGGCAACTGTTCTGCTTCCTCTAATTCCCTCTTTATAAACTGTTCAGTTGTTCTCTTCACTATTAAACTGCATTATAAATTCACTGTGGTGGATGAAGTAATTCATGTATAGCATGGGCTAAACTCCCTTCTTCTTTTCATTAATTTTATACTAATTGAACTGCCCACCTCAGTGGAATTATAATGATGGAGAGCAGAGCTCATGATACTTTAGTGAGGCAGAAAGAAGAAAAAAGGCCCTGTTGAGTGTGTATGTATGTAATATAAAGGTAAAAATACTAAAAGAATTCCTCTTTGTCTTGGCAAGGGGAGTTATATTTAAAGTAAAGCTGATGCATTTTTAAAGGAAATTACACTGGAAATACGGAAACTTCTTTATTTGTTTGTTTCAGTGCAAGTCCAGCCTGAAAGTACCGATATTGAAATGCATGGGGTAGGAAATGGGGCTCAACTTCCCCTGGGGAAAGTATTACAGGGCAGAGGGAGAGGAGGGGCTTTTATTGGGGTCATGGTGTTCAAAAGCAGATTTCTGAAGTGAAGCAGCTAATCACTAAAACAAAAAAGAACAGCAGCCATATGCAAAAGGCAGAGTGAAAAAGGGGCTTGCCCTCTAAACCTCCAGCTTTATTCAGTACAGGGGATTTTCCAGTTCTGTTGTAGGTTGTCTGTCTGGTAATTCCAAATGTACCTATCCCCTAAACATTTGTCCCTTTTTTCCTTGACCCCATATAAGCATTTTTATATTTATATTACTTTCTCCAGCAAGTTTTACCCTGTGCCTTCCTTGCTACTTTGAACGTGGTTCCCTGTAGTTTCATTTACTGGACTTCCTTGAAAAGACAATCTATCCCTGTCCAGCCTTTCAATGTCATTTATGATTTTGCACACTTGTCATATTTTACCTAAATCCCTGCCACTGCCTGAAATATTTTGCCTACCCTTTCCTCTCATAGGGAAGCCACTAATTTTTTGTACTGTTTTGACTGGTTTGACATTTTTTATCCGTTTTCCCCCCTTCTGAAGGTTTTTGGTTTTCTAATAACAAATAATTTTCAAGCCAAGTGGTTCAGCCATACACACATCATTCTTATATATTTATGTTCAGTTGTTGATTTATGTTATTTATGTTCAGAATTGTTGATTTAAACAGTGGCACAGTGACCTGTTCTGTTTATCCTTCTTCTCTGAATTCCAAATACTTCCTTATTTTTTTCACTGCTATTGAGTGCTCCCTTATTACTTTGTGGAACCAACTACTGGGACCTCCAATTCTTTCTCTTGAGTGACCATCATTTCATGTATAAAACTAGGAGTCATTTTCCTTGCTTTATGCTTATTTCTGCTGGGTT
Organism: Notiomystis cincta; assembly: GCA_013398075.1. Classification (NCBI taxonomy): domain Eukaryota; kingdom Metazoa; phylum Chordata; class Aves; order Passeriformes; family Notiomystidae; genus Notiomystis; species Notiomystis cincta. Next base: position 32,650 of record VZRX01015755.1, on the reverse strand, counting down.
TCACCTGCCTTTTTATTGAATGGTTTTGTGAGGTCCTTTAGGTTTCAGAGTCTTTTCTCATCCTTACTCCTTTGAATGCTCTTTCTATCACTGGCACACTACCTTGCCTTACCACTAACTCTGTTTTCAAAGTTAAGATTTAATTAAATGAATAGCACAAACTTGAAAGTTTCCACTGATTACTTTCCTCCACTGCAATACTGGCCAATTATCCATATCATACCTCCTCTACCTTCCATCTTTTAGGCACTTGCTTACTCATTCCTAGGCATTTCCCACTTATTCCACTGCTGCTTATTTGTTTTAAAAACCTATGGTACAACAACAAAAATAAAATAAAAGCTTTTGGTTATATAACAGTTTTTCTATTCTTGATTTCTTCCAATACTTCAATAATTTGATGAAATACAAGACTTCCCTCTGCAGAGCCTCTGCTGGTATCTGATACACAGATCTAAGGAGGTTGTATCTTTGTAGTTGCCCACTAATTCTGCCTAGTGGAAATTGCATTCTGTTTCTCATTTGATTTTCATCCTTTGTCCTATGATTCGCATAAGGTAAAGATTTTTTGCATTTGCATACTAAGAAACACTAGTCTAAAAGTGTGTTCTTTGCATTCATTAGGGTTTTTCTCACTCACTATTTCAGAGTTCACTCATGGTCTTTGTTTAAAGTATTGCAGATTGGTCCCCCTGCAGTTCAGATGAAATCCATCCCTCTTGTGCAGGCTTTTTTCAGCTGTGTACCTAGGTGTTGTTACAAATTGAAGAAAATAGACTTTTGTGCTTCAGATAAATTTGTACTGGATTCACACTGCATCTATATCAAATAGACATCTTGAAGGAAAAGACACATTTTAATCACAAAAGGTCTGCTTTTGCCTTAACACTAGGAAGAGATAAGTTGTCAATGTTGAAAACATTTGAAAGTGGGTTTTGTGTTTAATATTTTGCTGAAGAAATCCCATACAGCAAAAACATCCTCAATTCGGTGTTAATTCATTTTTGGAAACACTGGACATTTTTTCTTCTCAAAAACAGCATTATAAAGGACCAGCAAATTTATCCAACTTCTGCTTCTGAATATTCCAAATATTAATGAATATATTGAGCTGATGATGGGGTTAGTGATGCATTGTAGAAATGTTAAAATTTCATATAGTCCTGCTCCATTCCTATAGCTCTAATGAAGAAGGCTGTGTTGTGGATAATTTAGATAATCTGCAGGGGAACTAAAGCAATGACTGTGAAGGAGAATGTGGCGTGTCGTCCCCCTAGGCCGTGGAGCACTCCATTTGCTGGAATAGCTTCTAACTGCTATTTAGTGGGCAGCTAGTGGAAAATAAAATTGCTTCAGGCTAGTGTGAATCTTATTCTGTATTATTAATGTTTGCAGTCTGGGTGAGGAAGAGGGTAAACTAACTCCATTTCTAATAAGGGGAGAAAACTGGAGGCTAAAGAAAAGGGAGGAAAAGATCAATATCTTCTTTTAGCAAGATTTCTTTTGAAGGATTGTTTGTGGTGTGCTGAGGTTTTATTGAGGGAGGTAGGAGTAGTAGGATAGACACCTGTACCTGCTGGAGACAGTGATTTCTGTTATTTAATAGTCACCCACAAGGACTTGTTGATGAAGATAGTAACCTCTGGTTTGCAAGAACTCAGACATTTCTGAAAAACTGAAAGTAAGAGAGGAGCATTATGTGAGAGAAACATTTCACACCCTGAAAGCTGGATGAGTTCACCACAGTGTGCTGAAATCCTCTGGGGAAATGAGAATGTGAATTCTGTATGCTAATAATTGATGAGATTAACAGGATAGGTTTCCAGCCATGAAAACCTGAAATATTTCAAGATCTCTGAGTTTGTGTTTTGTTTATTTAGTGGGTTTTGGTTTGTTTAGTTTTTTGGTTTGGTTTTGAGTAAATTAGCTAAAGTAAAGCCAGCGTTATGGTATTAAGATGATGAAATATTACTAATCTATATAAATTGGATCCAGAGGAACTTGTTCATCTGAGAATCTGTGTGTCCATTTATCCAAAAACTATTGGAGTCTAGGAGGGCTGTAGAAGGAGCCCATCAGAAAACTCTTTCTTCCAAGTTTTCCACATACCAGCCCTAGAGGAGACTTTCATCTTTATAAAGTAGATTTCCCAAAATGGTGTCATCTGTGAACTGGCTGCCCTTAGGATACAGAGAGGAATGCTGCAGAGACAGTACAATGTTTGCAGCAGGATGGTATGATGATCTTGCCTCAGGCAAGATTTTCTTTTCCTTCCCACTCGAACTTTCTGTCAACTCTTCTCTCAGTGTGCCACCTGCTCTCCCGCAGACTGGATGTTAGACAGAGGAAGTGCATGTGGTGTATCTCTTCTGGGAAACAGCTTCCAAACTGTGCATGGCCTTCTTTCCTGACACCTCCTAGTTCTTGATCAGATTGAGCAAGGGTGTGCATGACTTCATGAAGAAGACAGTGTGTTCCAAAACACGTGGGCTAAAACACGCGTGTGACGTGAATGGCAGTGAGTGAACTCTTGGCACTCCAGCCTGACATGCAGATAAACTCTAACACCCATATTCAGTACTTACATTTCTTTCCTGAAGAAAGAAATCCTACTGTAATCACTGTGCTGTGGTGGGTGGTGATGCTTCTTTGCTTGCATGCAAAACAAAAGCACACATCTGGCTTGCCAGATGTGAAGGTTTTGTATAATCAGCATAAATCTTTGGAGATCTTGTTGATCATTGTGTCTGGAGCGAATCCATAACTCCCGAGTGCAGAGTTCACTTCTAAACTCCATAAAATTAATTTTTATTTTAAATACAGTGGTTTGAGTGGACATGGGTGAATGTTGAAATTCCTATTAGCAGATGGGAGTCAGAAAAGATGAAAACAAGGTTAGTGGTAAATCAAAGCCTGCAATCTCTGTGTTGGGGTTGCTGAGAAGCACCAAGCAGCAACCTGCAAATTCTGTCAACATTCTGAGTGGTTTAGATTTTGACTGTGAGAATGTAGATGGAGAAGATGAGAAGAACTCTACATGTAAAGCTATCAAGAGAAAAATAATTACCTGTCAAGTGAGGTAACAACTATGTGCTGTGATGAGAGATTTTCTTTAGCTTTCAACTGGATCAGTTTTGAAGCATCATAGGTAACAGCTATCAAACAAATGTCCAACTATGATGCAAACAATAATTTGCATGATTTTTTTCCCTCCAAACCCTTGCCAGAACAGAAGTGAGGCTGTACTGCCTAGCTATTCATTTGTCACATCATTTTCCATTTGTATAATTTCCTTTGGTGCTGTGGTACATTGTGCTATCCTGCAGTGCCTCGTCTGCCACATAACTTTAAAAGTAGTTAGTGCTGGACTAGGAAGGGTTAGCCTGACAATAATAATTCAGTTTAGCCTTGATTTTCAGAATTCCTTTCCACCATCACACCATTAGTATTTGTTGGGGAGGTGGATTTTTACATTTCATTTTGAAGCTTTGTTTATTCATTTTGGAGAGGACAGTTTCTGAACTTATTGCAGGATAGTTTATTTCCTAATGCCAGCACTGATTATTTTCGTTCCATTAAGCTGGTTGGCTTTACTTTTAGGGTACACTATTTGGGGATTTTGGGATTCTTTCTTGAGAACAGAAATATAGTAGAATTATGCAGCACAATTCTGATCTTAGGCTTTGGGGAGGCTCACAAACTAAGATTTTTCTCCTGTCCATCTCCTAAACACCAAGCCATGGTATGCTGTGTTACCAGTCAGATAAAGAGCAATTGAGAATCCCTTGGACTCTAAAGAAAAGCAGCAGACACACCTAATAGTGATTCAATAAGAAATTAATCCACTGTCTGCTGATAAGATTTATTTCATCCTTTTCCTTCAGGGAGAAGTTGATCCCTGATGCTCTCGAAGCCCTGGTGTCTCTAAGAGCAGATTGCTGTGAATGTGTAGGGCTCAGTGCTAATGGACACAGTGGTTGTGTGCATTGTGTGTGCAATTAGAGACTGTCTCATGTCTCTAATTTGCTACAAGAACAGGAAGGGGCTTTGCTGCTTCTTGGCAAATGAAAAAGCTGTTTCAAAGACGAATTCTGAACTTCCTAATGGATTTCCAAGCCTCTTGAAGGAGGTTGTATGGCCTGCAGAATAGCTGAAATCATGACTGAAAGTCAAGCTGCAGAGGCAGGAATCCTGTTCAGCTGATATTGATGGAGGAGAGCTTGTGGGTCCCATCCTTTTAGCCACAAAACTATATGTGGGCTTTCTGACCAGAGAGGATTCTCTCTGTCCCCAGCAGCAGCCTCCAGAATCCACAAGGGACATTAACTACAGTGCTGAGGAAAATGGAAAATAAACAACCTGACTATTAACTTAGCTTTCATTCTGTAGGTTAACTTACAAAGATGTATTTTTTGTTTTGTAGTTTTGTTTTAAATTGAAAGCTGAGGTTTTCCTTTAAACTTCTAGTTCACAAATTCAGTGTTAGATGGGCAAAGAACACCTTTACTCACCTCAAGTATTTATTTGCCAGTCTCTCTTTTCACAGAATCACAGAATAGTTGTGATTGGAACAAACCTCTTGGGACTGCCTAGTCCAGCCTCCCTCCTTCAAGAAGAGTCAGCAGGAGCAGATTGTTCAGGACAGTGTGCAGTAAGATTATGAACATCTCTGAGGATGAGCCTTTACAGGCAATGTTTTAGGGTCTGACAACCTTTGCAGCAAACAAACTGTTCTGTGTTCGTATGGAATTCCATGTGCATTATTTTGCACCCATTGCCTCTAGCTCTCTCCTGTGGCACCTCTGAGATGACTATGACTTCATTTTTAAGCCCTCTAATTGGACATTTAGGTACCTTCATCCCCCTTAAACTTCTCTCCAGGCTGAAGAGTCCCAACTCAGCCTTTCCCCCTGTGAGGTGCTGCAGTCCCTTTGCTATCTTAGTGACCCATTCCTGGTCCACAGCTTGACCTGAGGCACCCAGAAATAAAAGCCAACACTCCAGATGAGGCTTCAGCAGCACTGAGCAGACAGGACATCAACTTCCTCAACCTGCTGACAATGTTTGTCCTCAGCAGGTCAGGATATTATTTATCTCTTAGCTGAACAATTCTAATTTCTAATTTTATAAAGAGGGAATGCTTAAATGTGAAAATAAAAAACAAAACAAAAGCAACTACTAAAGAGCACTTAACATTATGGATTAAGAGAAGCATATTTAAGCTTCTATGTAATCACCATGTCAGAAAGGCTTAATGAGACATGACTCCTTGTAATGTCTTATGTCCTATTTTTGCTGAAATCATTGGGTTAAAAAAAATTGTGACAGAATAAGCTAAAATGGTGTTTCTTTTCCCTCGCTCCTTCTCCCTTTCATTCTTTAAGCTAATAAGAAAAAATCACTTGTGTGAGGGAGGAAATATTGAGGATTTTTGTCTAAATATATTTGATTTTAATAAAACCAGAACTTTGATTTCATCAAAACATTCCTCTTATAACTGATAGGAAAAACAGCAGGTGAGACCTTCAACACTCACTATTTAGAAACCAAGATCAAGATCTATGTTTATCTAGACCTGGCCCACCAGTTGAGGAGATGTGTGAGGTGTGCGCTTGCTGCATCCTTTTAGAAGCAGGAGTGCAAATAGCCTGCTTTTTGGGTGCTCTGTGAAAAGCAGTTGAGCACTGGCATATTAGAAATGGGGGAGTGGATCTGGGGCAAGGGCAGGGAGCAATATACAGTTCTGAATCTTGTGATAGTCCATCCCAGAATGGAGCTTGCATTGGGCATTCCTAAACTCAGATAGACAGCCTCCTCAGGATATCACAAAAGAAGCTCATGTAAGACAGGAAATTTTTCATCAGTCAGAGTTTAAAAACCTCTCCCAGAGAGGCTGGTAAAACTGGCAGTCAGCCTACAAAGTCTTTGTTATCTGAGAAGTACAAATCCTCCTTGCATTCCTTGTGGGATACCACAGAACTAAAATCACCCTAACTTCCCTTGATTCCAGTCTACTTTGAGACTTATCTTGAGAACAGGAGGGTTCTTAGGCTGGTACAGTCCCATTACACCTGCCAGTCACAGTAAAGGTTCAGGAGGTGGATACTGATGGACAAAATTCCAGTACAGAGAAGCGAGGGATGTGGTCAGTGCGTTTTTATGAAGCGCTGTTAGGGAAACTTCCCTGTCTGACCACTCAGGAGCACTCTGGCACTCACACTCCCACCACCAGACACTTTCACTGTTGATGCCTTCACAATGGGCAGCTCCTGACCCAACAGGAGCTCTGCTTGACTTCCTGCACACTCCACACTCTCACAGTCAGACAAGGTTTCCTTACCAGCTTGACCCTGGTTCCTGTAGCAGTCTCAGACTCAGTCTGGGTCTCTTAATGTAATTTTACCATGGTGCAGCAGCAGAATAACAGCTTGAGCTGGTGCCCCCGTAGAGGGACCCTGAACAAAAGAAACCCTGGGCTTTTGTACCCTCACAGTCTAAGTCTGAGGTCATCAGCTCCTGCATACCTCCCAGTGTCCATCATCTGGCTGGGCTACAGGTCCCCATTGTTGTGCAAAGGCCCAGCACCAGTTCATGGCCTCTTGCCTCAGGATCCCACCACCCAAAGTACGACCTGCAGCTGGGACTGCACCTGCACACTGAGATATCTGCATTAAATGTATTCCTCAGCAATGTGGTATGTGAGGTTTGAGTGCATTCTTCCTTTTCGTTTCTTAAATGATGCCTAAGAACAACTGTCATGAGGTACAATTGTCCCTTCTTGGTAGGGTTACCAACTTTTCCTCTATCTGTAGTATGAGATGCAGAGTCTTCTTGGTAGAGAGAGCAGTAGCATCATTATGAGATGACCATACAGGAAAATTATACAAAAGCAGTACCAAAGAGATGGTGTCCTGGTACAGTGCAGCACTTCTATCTAAGTTTCTTAAACTCTTACATACAGAATATTATCACTGCATCAACAAGAGCATCAGAAAATAATTCTTTAAAAAATGTTATCCTCCAGAAGAGCCTTGCTGAGTGCAGGTAATAGCCAAGAGACTTTGGCTAGATGATCTGTTACTTTTAGGCAGCACGCAGTCACTAATCCACTGGGCTTTATGGGTCTATTTAAATTAGATATATGCAGGCAGTGCATTATTTATAACCAAAATCATGAATAATTCAATGTGCCCACTCTCAGCAGGTATCCAGCTTGTGCCAGAAGCCTGCACTAGATGCTTGCTTTCAGAATAATGAAGAGACTATTAGATAGGTCTCTTTTGCTTGTATGCTCCAGTTTGCTCTGTCTGCTTTTCCTTTTGTGTTTCTAGTTTGGCTCTTTTGTCACTGGAGAAGAATAGATGATGTATTCTCTATATTATTCCCTTCATCTGGAGATGACATACTATGTCTAAAACAAATTATGTAAATCCGTTTAGGATGAATGCATTAATTTCATTTCTGTTTCATTGTGATGGAGACAGAGGCATGTTCAAGACAAGGGACTTAAAGGCAGCATGGCACAGGGAAAGCACAATGCTCCTGGCCTAACAAGTCTAGTCTGCTACACTCCACTGCACAGTGTGGGCTCAGCTGTGTCCTGACACTGGCTGTGGCCACTCAGCCTTGTTGGAAAGTGTCTGTCGTAGCACCCTGACTCTCAAATCCAGAGGCTGCAAAAGAATTCATACTGCCTACCCTCTGGCTCTCTTGTCTTGTTGGAATCAGTGATCTGAGGTAGTTCTGGTAGGAGGGTTGCTGCTGCTTGTTCCTCTCTGAAATTTGGACACCAAGTCCAGAGCAAGCAATACATATACAAAATTTATCTGTCCCTTCTCAGTCTGAGCTTCTCTGAAAGAGCTTACCATGCTATTACTTGTTTCTGCCCAAGTCCAAGAGTAACCAGGTATTACAGCCAGATTTTCAAACACTAGGCAACCTGAACAATTTGAGGAAGAAACAAAAATTCTTCAGAACACATGACATGTTGTGTTGTTACACACACAAGCTGATGCAGCAGAGACCTCCAAGTTCCCTACAGCTGAAAACAGAATGCAAGTGCTTTAGCTGTAAGCTTTGTTATTAAATCCTTAGTGGATTCTTACTGAATCAGTGAAAATTGTTGAGGTATTTTTCCAAGGAATTAAAATATATTGATCCAAGCTCTCTATGTCTGTATGACTACAGGTGAGTCATTATTTTCTGTACCTCAGGTCCTCATTTATTTATCTGCATAATAATAGCTCCCTAATCATAGCAGTAATATGAAGAGGAAAATGCACCAAAGGTAGTGAGGCACTTGAGGAATCATGGTTTGGAAGGCAAGTAGAGTTAGCTAAATATTATAAATACAGTTCTTCTCCTAGAACAGCCTCAGAGAGATTGCTTCTGAAGTCACCAAAATACAGCAGTGAGTGCACAGACAGTTTACACTGGAGTATAGCAGTATTATACAGATTTAGATAAAAGCCATGATTAAAACAACCTGCAAAGTTGCTGCTTATAATTCTTAGGCTAGATGATTATAGCTGGTCTGTGTGGAAAAATGCAGGTCTTCAAATCTTGAGGTACATCATAAGGTCTTCAACAACATAAGACCTTAGTAAAGTGTTTAAATGGATACTGCTCTTGGGTGTTGTTGCTTCAGAAATAAGAAACAGAGGTAACATGCTGTGATCAAATATGCTGCCATCAGATGTACCTAGTTGACTTTTGACCTCCACACTCCCTGCCAGGATCTATTATTAAAGCACTGACCTTAGCCAGCCCAGCTTAACAGGAAAGAATCTAACCAAATCACAAAAACAGTAGAAAGTCCAAAAGTAGGGAAAAAAGATACTCTCTGGCAATATAGTGGTATCCTTAACTGGGATTAAGCAGTAAAATCTATTTCAAATACCGTGTAAAAAATCCAAACTAGTGTGAATTCTTTTTGATATATTTTTCTTGGTTTAGCATCTTAATGTCTACTTATAATTCCTGTGTGAATGTTGCAGCCTTTCAATGGGATATTGATATTTCACAATATCCCATTGTTTTGTTGCAATGGGAAAGACAGGTTCTGTGCTCCAGTGGGAGGACTTAGCTTATTGTGGCAAAAAAAAGATAAAAGCCTCACAGAAGTACAGTATGATCTCTGGACAAAATTCTTAATGATGGTATTTGGCTAAGAAGGGGAAATTCTTCCCAAATGCAATAAATGATCAAAGAACTATGTCCACTTCATACTGTGTGTTTTGAAATTGTGGTGGGACACATGAATAAAATATTTAGAGTAGAGATGAGAAATAAAGGGTACAGCAAATAACTAATTTGTCATCAGTGACCTCAGTGGTTCTACTATTGGTTCTGCTGTAAGACCCTCTTTTATCCTACCAGGTGAAACAATAAGAGGGAGAGATTCTGACCCAATGGCAGTTTGCATATGAAATTTATGATCTGAGAAGCAGAATCTGAAAGTCTTCAAGGAAGGAGAGCGTAAGTTTTCATTAAACTTTGTTGCAAGTTCAAGATGGCCAGTCTCAGCTGAAACATTGGTGTGAGATCCTTTGCCCTCATTGATCTGTGTGGTCATAGAAGAGCTCTGGAAGTCAAATTTCAGGTAACTCCAAACTTTATTTTCATCTGTTGCTTGTTTTCTTTCAAGGAACTCCTAGACAACATAAAATATAAGTTATATATAACTGATGAAGGAATTGGAACCTAAAAGCTGTTTTGTTTGCAGCTACTCTCCACAAAATTTGCTGTCCTCATCATAGCCAGTGCCTGTCATTACCTGTTTGTAGGGGAGAGAGAGTGCTTTCCTCAAGCTGTATTAGCAAGATATTTACTGCTCAAACTCCTACTTCTTACAGGTACTTGGACCCCAGTAGCACACTGTGATGGATTTTTATGTCAATGTTGCCATCACAAGTAAAGAATAAAGTGTTGTAAGGAAGTGAGAAGGGAAGTGATAGGAAATCAAATGTATGTATGCATGGGTTTGCTTTAGGCTAGGTTCATTTAGCATTTTCTGATCACTACAGAATCAAAATAGTTTTTTAAAAATGAGATATTTGTTCTCATAAAATCCTATCTGTAGAAGTGAGATAGTGCTCCTCTCTTTATCTGGGAAAACAAGGCACAGCAAGATTAATGCAGAATTTCATTGGATGTAAAGAGCCTGGTTTTAGGATGTTTTTCCAGGGCAGGCTTCTCAGAGTATGAGGTATCTATAAGGCATTGCAGGGAGAGATTTGTATGAAGCCCAGTAAAAACCAGGCACCAACTTCTGCAACTTTTGCCATTGGTTACAATTAGGAGTAAGTAAATTGAAAGGTATGTATTCCTAAATGTAAATGAAAGAGGAATGGTATCTAGATAATCAAGAACTTGAAATGAGTAAATATTTTATAATAAAGACACTGCCAATTTGAAAAACACTGAGGAGGGAAAAACAGAGGAAAACTCTCCAAAAGGCTGCTATCAGTTGTGAGTAGTATTAATTGTTCATCCATTGTTAATTAATTGTGTGCCTCTCAAGAGCCAAGAGCACACACACTGACCTCTTCTGCCTGTGCCCTTCAGTGACCCTTGGCTGGCCACAGGCCTGCAAGAACTTTTCTGATCTCATTGTATATGCTACTTCCACCTTAAACTAAAAAAGAGATATAATCTCAGTGCTTCAGAGTATGAGTGTTGCAATAATTCCCTTGAGGGCTCAGAAAATAGGGCAAGGTAGGGGAAGGATTTCCATTCATTTAATGCATTGATCATCTGCAGTTTGCAGGAGCACATCTCAGATTCTGCAATTTGGTTTAAAAATCTCTTGCTGGATTGAACCACATCAACTCTGTGTTTTGAAGCGAGATTAGGACCACTTATTCCTCATTACCTTCACTGCAGCTCTGTGAATGCTCCAGTGATGATAGTTCTGTTTGACTTTCTTGGAGATTCTATTCTACTAGATCATTTGTTGACAGATGCTGCAGAGATAGAGGCCTTCGATTCCTTCTTCAGCCTTAAATATCTTCCATCAGGCCCTCCAAAGAAATGCAGAAGGTCTGCAATTACACCATCTCTGGCATATCTTCCTCTTTGATAAATTTAGGGCTTCATTTCTCAGGGCGATCAATTTGGCAACTTCTTACCCGTGCTAAATTTACTGAAGGTTGAAGGAAGTTTCTAACCATGATATTTGGATTTATGGACTCCTTCTTGTAAGACATGTTCTTTGAATATCCTTGACTAGGAAATAAGTTAAATGAAGATGTAATTCTGCAGCATGTCAAGCACTGTCCTGTGGTACAGTGTCTTCCTTTCTAAAACAGTGCACGGGCTGGCAGGAACTGCTCTTACCTTGGGCAATGACATGGAGCTTCTGCCTGATCTTTCTTTCATGTTCCTCTCCAGTTTCAACACCCACCCACCCCCTCCCCAATATACATTCAGTCCTTTCATTCCTTGCAGTTTTTCACCTAACCACCTACTTTTCAATCCTTATGACACTTTAAGGCTGAACAAGTTTCCCTTGAACCAGCAATTGCCTCAGAGCCTCTTTTACTCTTTTACTGCAGTTCATCCTCTGTGTGATCCTTCTGGGTCCTTCCTGGATCCTTCTACACAGCACAGTGATTCAGCAAACTCTCTGTATCTGACTTCTTTCTTGACAAACAGAACTGGTTTGAATAGGATAGGATGAGAAAGCCAGAGATTGCAGATAGTACTGTATCAGATATTCTTTGTGTCAAACGGAGACTTGTTTGAAGTTTTTGAATAAAAAAATCTAAAGCAAAGTATGAGCTGAAGCCAAATATTTTATTTAAACTTTAACTGCTTTAGTTTTAAAGCAATTGCTGTAAACAAAAGAAAGAGAATTCTCCATTTTCAAAAATGCCAAAAGAGTATTTGCATTACTTTGAAATGCTTTCAAGATGCAAATTTAGAAAAAAACAGTGACATGCAGCCATCCTCACCCCCCAAAAAACCCAAACCAAAAAACTAACAAACAAACAACAAAAAAACAACAAAAGCCCCACAAAGAACCTCTGAAAATCAGTGAATTTCCATGAAGCATTCCACAGAAAAACTTTCTGACCAGCTTGATGAAATTTTAGCTCTCCTCACTTCCTCCTGTGATGCTAATCCTGGACCAGTACAACCACATAGCTTCGGTTATGCCTGATTAATTCCCTTCTGCAATAAACTCTGTGGATGAACCACCCTGGGTGCATTGATGCAGCTCATGAGAGGCCAAGCTGAGCTGCCTGTGCTGGTCCAGAAAGAGCAGCAGAGCTGTGTTAGCCCTGAGCTGAGCTCTGCCTGCTGAGCTCAGTGCATGGCATCTGGGTACAGTGCCAAGCTAACAGAGGGAGATTGCTCCTGATACCCCAGCTGGGTTATTTAAAACCAGGTGATGTGCAGGTACTGAATGATCAGTTGTTCAGTGTCAGTAAACCCTTTCTTTGTGTAGTGGAACATAGCTGAATCACAGCTTTGTATGGTCACAGGTATGAGGAAAGTCTGAACTGAAATCAAGTACGGCTCTGGCTTCCCGTGTTTCAACAGGCACTCTGCTTAGCACACTTTGAATTTCTTGTGATACATCAGACAGAACAGACAATTCTATTTCCCTCTTCTGGCAGGTGTTGTGTAGGCTCACAGTACAGAAACAACCATGCTCAACAGACTGAGACAAACATAATTTTAAATGAAGAATTAGAATTACTGTCTCATGCTTTGGGAGAAGTGCTGGGGAACCTCCACCTCGGAGGCAGCAGGGGCGAAGTGGAGTAGAACAGAATGACTGTTATTTGGCAAATACCAAAGACTAATTCTGTACTTGCTACAGTACAAAACCCATGCAGAGGTACCTGTCATCACTGGGTCCTTGGAGGGTTGGAGTACACCAGGAGGACAGGGGCCATTTTCAGCAGGGTTTGCAGTGTCAGAAAGAACTGCAGTAGACTGCAGTGAAACACATTTTTGCTGGGAGTTGAATTCTGACTGGACTACTAAAATGTAGCATTATTTTCCTGTATTTATCCAAGACAGATTGAAGCTTTTTAAATTGCCTTCTTGTCTGCTGGCAGCACCTATTGAGAGCTGAAAAGATTGAAATGGCTAAAGAGGGAGATGATGAATAAAAATTGCTCAGTTGTCCATTGCTCAGTGGATCAGCAGCCTCCTTGCTCATATCTCACCAAATGACCAAAAGTGAGGAAGGCAAGATCCTGAAGACACTCCCAGGGTCTAAGTGTGGCACAGCAGGGACTATGTGTTTGGAAGGCACAGAGACATTGTTCAGAGCTAGCACTAATACCTGTTTTGCACAGCAAGAGTGCTCCACTGCTCCAGTCACCTTATCTGACTGATGTTTGTTGGACTATAGGGATTTTTTTTCTGTTGGGGTTGTGGCTTTTGTTACACTTGGATGCCAAATACTTTCTGTCTGGGCACAGCAAGCTGTCAGGCAAAACCTTTCTGTTCTGGTGTTTTGTATTTCTCTTTGTGAAGTAAGGTGGGAGGAATGGAGTATTGGAAAAAGGAATAACCTTAAACCAACTGGGAGGTGATGGTAAAAAAAGTCATGATTTGATACATTTTCCTTCTATTCCTTCCTTTCATTTCTCCTGTGTTCTGTCCTACTAGTGGAGGCACACTGGCAAAAACCCAAAGTAGATTAAACTGAGGTTTTCCTATTTGTATGCAAAGTTTCTTTACTTTAAATAGAGATTTTGTCAGGAGGAGGCTTATTCTTGCCCTTGTGGCCCTCAAGGTAACCTGAATACCTGCAGCTCATTGATATGCCCTATTGTTCTCACACAGAAATGAATTTATTTTATGTATTAGGCTGATACTACAACAGTTTGTGCTCCCTGGGATAGCCGCAGGATGTAGTACCAGGTGCTCAGCATCTTGTAGGTCAGGAAGTGTTCAACCCTGGCACTGGATTGAAATTACCAAAGATTGGACTATTAGCCCAAGACCACATCTCTTTCTCTGTTACCATTGTTCTACTTGGACTAAGATATGTACCAACATACCTGGAAAGACTGAGATGAAGGCAGACAGGGGTGAAAATGAGGAAAAGGACTGAATTTCCTTTTTTTCCCCTGCTCTTTGTTTCCCTGGCTTTATTCATGAAGCCTGTGCAGGGAGAAGACACAGAGCCCCACGTAAATGTTTATGTAACAAACATTATTTCGTTTTACAGCTTCCTTCAGTTACTTTAACCCATGGCTCAAAAGGAGTCAAAATGATGTCTTATCACTATGACTTGGCAATTTTTGCATGGCTTTATGTACTGATGCTGCACACTGTTTAGATGAGCAGTACCTTGTCCTTAGGCTCAAGCCCTGGGAACAGTGATGATGGAAATGCCAGTACTGCCTCAATATGTCACTTCACATTGGTCTCCTGAGACAAGAAGGCCACTTGTTTCCAGAAAGGCACAATAATTTGTGTCAGCTCGTTAAGCTGGCATACTGCTGATTCAGGCACTGAACTCTAACGAAGCACTTTGTCCCAGCTCTGCAATGGCCTGTCCCTTGGATTGCCTTGGGGATAACTGGGATAAGTTCCTGGAGGGAAAGGTCAAAGAACTCAGGAAAGATTGTTATTGTCAATCCGAATTAAAAGTCATGCTGGAAATATAAGATTTGAATAGTGCATTGGATAACTGGAAGGGGAAAATCTCTTGGAGGATATGTGTAAGTGTTAAACTCCAGACAGAATAGGGCTGCTGCCTGTATATAAGTCCCTGAAGAGGAAGGAAGGATTTAACAGATTAGGAATGGAACTTTGTCACAGCTTTATTAATTCATTTCCAAGACTGAGGGAGGAAATCTTTATCAAAAATACCATAAGGAGAAAATGCTAAGTGACCAATGCAAGATAGGCCAAATAATTTTGCAAAAGGCAGCAGATAGTACAAGAGATTATTCAAGGAGGTCTAATGGAACAAGTTTTTGAAGGATTTTTGTTTGTTTTGGGGCAATGGACAATATTAAGCTGTTTCTGACAAAACTATTTAGGACAGATGTTTGGGAGGGTGGATCCTGGAGTATACTTCTTTATGGAACTGAGTGCAGAGTTTTGTTTGCACTTTGTATCTGCTTGGGCTGATTTAATCTGGATGCTCTTCAGAATCCTGCTAGGGGAGTGTCAGGAATGAGAGAGCAACCTCATTCCTCCTGAGCTGAAGCAGCAGGTAAGAAATCTGCTGCTCAGATTTGCAGAGGTCATTTTGTTGGGGGAGGGAGGGCTGGAGGAGATTTGCTTTACAATTAAATTCCTTTTGATCTCTTGATATTAGTGAACTGACTTTTTCAGATGAAATCTGCAGCACCAGTTTATGTGCCTAATTGGATGAAGGACTTTAATACAGCTGTAATTTTTATAACCTCTATCCTACTCATGCTTCACCTAGCTCTTCACCTGCCTCTTCACCTGCCTTTCCTTTGTACTTTAAATAGTTACAAATATTGCTAGATAACCTGAAAATGCTCTCACCATTCAGTCTTCCTATTAATTGGCAAATGAGAAAACTCTTTCATTTTCTGTGTGCTGTATTTTGCTGACTGCTTGCTTTGATTCAGTATTTAAAAACACCTATGTAAAACCCTGTTTTCATTTGGCTAGGATATAACCATTGAGTCACACTTCTCCTATAGCAAACAAAAAGCTGAGGGAGTTGAAAAATATTTGGTTTTGTGGAACCAGTGCAAAAAACAGGCTCTTCAGAGGAAATTAAAATTTTATTGCAGAATCTTGCAAAAAATGTAGTTGAGACTGAGTAACCTGTTCAGGCAAAGAGGTAGACTTCTTGCTCAAAGATTAAGACAGTTTTGCAAAACAAAACTGCATTAATTTTATTTTTGAGGTATGTGGTCCCCTGCTTCTGCTTTCTGTGACAACAACCATCACTATGATTTCACTTACACCTACAAAATCTAAGACTAATTCTTCTGGGACCAGAAAATACAGAACACTATCAGAAAATGTGAGCTTGATAAAATTTTCCAACTTCTTGACAGAGATACACATGAAGTTTGGAAAATCTAAAACAATGTATCTCCAAAATCACTCATTTGAGATTTTATGGTTAATTGTTCTAAAAACACACACACAAAAGTTACTGACAGTTATACCCCTCTGTCTTGAAATATTGTTAAATGTTATGTTTACCATATGAAAATTTGGATATAGTCCTAAACTGGATTTTCATCTTGGTCTTCACAACCAGAAAGAATTGCTTTCAGTAGACCTTGATTGCCCCAGCAACAACATTAAATCTTTTTTAGATTATTTCTGACAGCAATATTGGATACTGGTAGGGCTTCCAAGCACTTTAAATTTTCTTAGAGTGAATACAGCTGGAATCCCTGAAGAAATACAATGCTGTTTAAACCTCTTTTTGATTCCTACCAGTCTCTCTTTCTCTCCCCATTTCTCAACATAAGAATCAACTCAGATGTTTCCCACACATTTTATATTTGAAAGCTATTAGTGATATTTCTTATACAGTGTTTAATTTAGATCCTGTTTTATGCAGCAGCTTCTGGCTTGGCAAAGGGAACTTTCACAAGGAATAAAGTCAGGGTGTCTGCTAATATACTTTCTAGGCATTTGCATTACTTAGCTGCATTAAGGAGGTTCATTTAATAGATGTTTTCAACACTTTGTTTCTGAATTAACCAAATTCATATCTCTTCTGCTCTTCATTTAACTCTGTTCTTTATTTTTTAGTAGTATACATCTAGATAAGGCCCTCCAGTAGCATTCAGCTGTTGCAGCTTCTAGTAAGTTTGTGCTAGCTTTTAGTCTTTGAATTCAGGCATGAAGTGGTCCTAATGAGCAAATTCTGGAAATGGATGTATGCCTGGTGATCAGTGACTGTCCTTAGCAAAGTGGTAAGGGAGGCCTTCCTGGTCGAGCACAGCTTGCTCTAAAACAAGGCAGTTGTCACCAACATGTCTTGAGGAAGGGAACACTCCACAAAGGCTGCTGGAAGTGGTGAATGCCCAATGTCAGAATCCCAAAAATGACAACAAGGCAGTGTTGTGTGCACTACAGAAGTATATATTAGCCATGGTTTCCCCCCCAGGAATTGCAGTGACTGGAGAAACCAGGAGAAGGTTACAAATGAAGAGGGTTTTAGGATAGCTTCCCTGGTTCTCAAACTGTTCTGATATATATCCATTTAAATATATATATATAGTTATAGATTTTTTCTTTTCTTTCTCTTTCCCATTTTCATTTGAGATGACTGATTTATATACTTTACTTAGAGACAAAAAATAATATCTTTTAGACTGATATATTTTTTTCATGCAGTGTGCTAACTGTCAGGTGATCTCACGTAGCACATTTTGATCTGTCTATAAATCAGTGTACATTAGCATGTTCTAAAGGTTGAGCAGGATTTTCCTGGGACAGAAGCATCTGCTCCTTACTCCAAGGAGCTGTAATCACAGTTTCAAGTAATGGAGTCTAATAGATGTAATACTGCAGAAGACTACAAAGATTTTTCACTAGGGCCATTCTCTAAAGGTCCCTCTAGCTGGGCTTGAATTATTTAGTAATGAGATTAAAACCATTCATAAAGCTTTGCAGTAATTTATGGTCAGACACTGGATATAACATAACTTTATTCATGTTGGAATAGACAGCATGATGCAGATAAGCAGCATTACTCTCTTGAAAGGTAGTAAGCATCTGACAAAATTTCTCTTCTGTCTCATTTTGGGAAATCTTGTCTTTAAGGGAGCTGATTATGGAAGCCTGCCAGTGACAGACAATATGTGCAGCTCAGCTCTGTCACGTATGGATTTGTTAAAGTGATTAAGGTACCAACAGTCTGGATTTAGCCACAAAATTAGACTACAAATGCAGATCCTAGCCCAAACCAATGTGTCTGGGCAGGGTCCTCTATCTAAAACTGTCTTTGAATATGGCTGAGTATTCCAGAAAAGGGCTGGGATTATTATTAGCAAGAACATATGCCACTAATGCCAGTAGTGTGTGTGAAATCTACTTTCTAAATTGTGTGTGCCTATGTAAAATAAAATATGCTCATATCCCACTGCCACATTCCTCATTTTCTAAAGTGAAATCAGAGGGATGAATGCATTTAATGAAGACATCAGAGGAAGGAATAGTTGGCTTTGCTGGTGCAAATTAGTTTGAAAGCAAAGAACTTCCATTATTCTCTTTGCTTGTTAGGATAGACAGATTGATTTTATAATTTCCTTGAGACATGGAACTAACATTTCTTTTAAGAGAGGAGTGGGACACTCCCAGAGTGTGCAATAGCTGCATATCCAAGAGGTAACAAAAATGTCCTGTTAGAGTGAGGAGAAAAGATCTTATTAAAGTGGGTGTATTTGTGGAGGCTGAGGAAAAATATCTGAGCAGAATCGCTGAGTTTCTTTCTCCATGGGCTAAATAAGATCTAGTCATTTAGAGTCCCTCAGGGCTGCTTGTATATTTGTGAAGCTATGAGTATTTTATATGAAATTCTTTTTTTTGTGGAACATTGCTCCTCACATGCCCTCAGCTTTGTCAGATTTGAGATGGGAAGCACACCGTGCAATTGAAATTCAAATAAATTGGATGCGTGCCTCTGACTTTAAGCCTTGTTCTCAACACAATGCTCAGAAGTGGAGGAATTAAAGTGAGTTTTTTCCCCCTGATTTTTTTCTACAGATTAGTATTGTTCAAATGTTGGTAGAATTATACAGTCTCCAGAGATTTTAAAAGAATCAAACAAAGCTTTGTGTTTATCCTCCATCTACATTCTAAGATTAAACTGGATTTTAAATGTACTGAGACATCCAAAATCTCCTGGGTTCTCAACTGATGCTTGTAGCAGTGCAGCCTTCATGACAGGAGGTGAGGAGGTACAGCATGGTAGCCCAGAGAAAAGTGCTCTGTAGCCTGCAGTCACAGATGGCACAAATGAGCTTTTGCTGCAGAGAGGCTGTGCTGCCTTACACTCACTGAGCATTTTGTGCATTAAAAACTTTTCTTTAAAAGAAATATTCTCCATCAGATGTCAGGTCTTGTTTTCCTTCAGGTCAAAATAGGAAGTACCAAACTAACTTTTTCCCTTATCTTTTTGTTGTTAAGCTTGCCTAGCAATCTCAAGTAACAAAAGCAACCAAACTTGAGCCAGATGAAATAGTTACAAATCAAGGTTGTGCTCTGCAATGTGGAAAACAACATCAAGAATTTGATTGTTTTATTTATTTATTTATGTATTTATGCAAATTATGAGAAACACTTGGTTTGCACAGCTTTTTCATTAGAATAATGCTACTTAGTCATGCAGGCATGTCATTTTACAGTGACTGTGGGAGCTCCATTTTTTAATGTAAGCCTATTAAGAGCTCAGGGTAACTTTTCAGGTATCTTATAGGAAGGCAGCATACTGATAGGGTTCACAAGGACTAGAAAATTCACCAGGAACCTTTCTAATCATGTTTTCTTCAACCACTCTTTCCAGGCCCAGGCACGTAACCTCACAGTTCAGGGAAATATCCCCTCCAACTTCATAGTCCTTTCATCAAATAAAAAAGAGAGATGGGCACCAGTGCCACACTTAGACTTAACAGTTTACATGTAAAAGATGAGTATTGCTGATGAGAGACAAAAATTAAATTTTTTTCTCTCCTTAATTTGATACAAAGATAGATGCATTACCCAGAAGACAGTACCCTACCCCAAAATATCTTATAGTCACTGGCTAAATCTGTCTCTAGTTTGATTTGACAAGATGCAACAAGTCAAGAATATTCCAGTCTAGTACACCAATCCCAAGATTTTGAAGACCCCATTGCTCATCAGTCCCCATTTCAGTATTTTATGGCAAATGAAAGAACTCCTACAGAAGGTGTTGAGATCCCAACTGAATATCTCAAAATTTAGTTCTTAGAGTACGCTGGGAGGAGGACCAGACTCACATCTTTACTTGAGGCTGGGCAGGCTTGTCCTTGTGTCTCCTGTATGGAGAAGGAAAACTTTCTATTTCAATACAAGTTTAAGGTGGGGCACTTTATTTCTGTGAGGGGAAGATGGGCACTGAGAATACCAAAAATTGCAGAGAAGTGTGACACATTGCACACTCCTACCAGGACTTAGCAGCAAGATGAGAGGTTCTCAGTTTGTGCCATGCTGTGTGACCACTATCAAAAAGAAAGAAAACGAGGGACATAGAGACATACAGGACCAGAGAAAAAGAAAATTGTAGCGTGTCTAACATAACAGCTTTGCCATTTGCAAACATAGTTCTCGGTACCTTTCCTCTGTTTTCTTTTTCTAAGCATATCTAAAAGGGGAATTTTTTATTGGATTTTAAATCACAAGACCCCCTCTGTACTGTAAACTCTTGCTAGCATGGTGTTTTGCTATCTAAAACTGGCCATATGGTATGAAACTGAGAGTCGTGTTAGCAGCAAAACCCTTCTTATCTGGAAAAAAAAAAGAGTAGACCACAGGTTCCTATTACTTGTCCATCACTCGAAATATAGTAGGAGTTCCAGGGCTATAAAAAAGGCTGCTTTTGGGATAAACTTGGTTACAAATGCTGTACTTTAATTTGAGATTTTCATGGCTATAACAAAATGGCAGATACTTCAATATTACACTTAGACTGAGTTAATTTAATTGAATAAAAAAGAAACTTATTTCTAAATGGTTGTCTGTATGATTGTCCAGTATGTACTAAATGTAAAGTTTGGAAATTCAGTTTGGCTCTCTCCTGAGTTTCCCTTTAAAGAAATCACCTCAATTATTCTGTGTTAAAGTGCTCAGCAAAAACAGGTGTCCTATTTCTGGTCAGGTCCAAGACAACTACTGTAATAAATAAAATTAATTATAAAGATGGAGAATTAATGAAAGCTGGACTGTTTACAAGGGCCCATAGAGACAGGACAAGGAGAAATGGCCTTCAACTGAAAGAAGGTGAGCTTAGTTTGGATATTAGAAATTCTTCACTGTAAGGGTGGTGAGACAGTGGAACAGGTTGCCTAAACAACTTGTGGATGCCCCAGCTCTGGAACTATTCAAGGCTGGAGGGTCTAGAGGAAGATGTCTCTGCCCATGGCAGTGGGGTTGGGACTGGATGATCTTTAAGGTCCATCCAACCCAAGACATTCTATGATTCTACGATAATAAAAGAGCAAAACTTGATATCTGGGCTTCTGACTCCTAATCAGAAGTTCATCCTCCTTTCCCAGTTATATCAGTGTTTCATGTATGATGGTCTTTGTGGGCATACTTGGCAAGATATGCATCTTCTAAGTGGAAAGTAAATGCAAATAAAAAAAAAGGAGGAAAATCCCTGATCAGTGTACACTTTCATTTTGGTTTCCCAGACAATTTCTCTCCAGTATTCTTGATGAGAACTGCTGTGGCATGCAGCAAAATTACTCAGTTATGGCAGAAGTGTGTATTGTGTTATAGGAATGGGAGTACAGTTGTGGGTATGCAACCTGATTTGAGATTTCATCTAGTTATGATTCAGTTGTGCCACTTAATTACTGCATTCTCGGGTCTGCTGTAATAGATGTGTTTTCTTAACCTCCAACCTCCAAGTCTCCCAGCTGCTAGACCAAGAATTCTTTTATAATTGAAAAGCTATTTGGGAATACTCCAATCTTTTTTTGAAGTGAAAACCACAGCACAGCATACTAAGAAAGCAATTTATTCGAAGTCAGAGGGGCAGGTCACTCTGTTTCAGATTGTCAGTGTGGTTTCAGTAGGTTTGGGTCTTTTTGATTAGGATTGGGGCAGGAGGGGAGTTGATTGGACTTTGTTGAATAGACTCCAAGTTGTGAGCTATTTCCTCTGAAATACTCTTCACACAGCGGTTGATTTGCAGCATGTAAGGTACATGATAACTTCTCCTACAGAATCCATATAATCTAAACATTAAGATAAATCAAACAGTGTTGTGCATTGTGATCCATTCTATTCTGCCTCTTCTAAAGTCAAGAAAACACTGAAAAACAGCTAGCATGCCCTTGGGATATGAATTCACTACTTTTGTCTAAAAGCTTTATCAAACCTGTAGCTTTGGGAAAGGCACTTTAGCATACAAGCAGGTTTTATCTTCCTTTCACCTCTTAGACTTCTAAGCCAGAATCTATAAAATTAAATACTGTTATTCAGGTTAAAATTCAATAGCTTTCCTTTTTTAAAAAATGAAACCCATGTAAGTACAATTTAACTTGTACAAATGGTTCCAAAACTAATTAGAAGGAAACCCAATCCTTACCTCGGGAAATTCCAAATTTCATTTATAAAATAAATTGTGTCAAATGCATTAGAGCTACAATAGGTCTGACAGACACTTTAAATAGAATATAATGATGTGCATATTTAATGAGAATAAGGAAAACCAAAAATTTTGCTAAGCTTGCTTAGTGATTTACATCCTAACAGGTAATGTTTGGGTCTCTTTTCCTTGAGTTGTCTGGATATTGTCAGCTGATGCACTGCCTGTTGCAAGTGGCTAGGGATCATAGACTCATTGAATCATTAAGACTGGAAAAGATGTCAAAGATCATTGAGCCCAACTGTTAATGTGACACCACTGTGCTCACCACTAAACCATGTCCCAGGTGCCACATCCATATATCTTTTGAACACTTCCAGGGATGGGATTCCCTCACTTCCCTGAGCAGCACGTTCCAATGCCTGACCATCCTTTCAGTGAGACTTGTCCTGACACAATTCTGGGGTTTGTGGCTTTTGGCTGCTCAGGAGTGGTTTGCAGCTGGCAGACTGAAGGCAGTGGGGGTTGAAGTAGATGCTGTCTGGCCTGAGTGTCTTCATGTGACTGGGATGCAGGAGACTTTCCTTTTCTCATCCAATGTGTCCATCCTGACCAAAAATTGTTCCATGTATGAAATGTGCAAATCAGCAGCTGCAAAACACAGTCCTCACTGACACCCCAGTGTAGGTGCTGTCCAGGGGCAGAAATGATCTTGCAGGTTGGGCTGTGTGCCTTGAGGAGGACTAGGTGTGAAGAAGGTGTGAAAAGAGATGGTCTTGAGAATGGGACAAAGGTGAAACACACTGGATTTTCATAGCTACTGACCTCAGTGGGAAAAAATCTGATTGATACTTTTTTTTGACAGAAAGGTGACCAGTTCTGTTTACCAAATTGTGCAGGTGAATACTCAAGTGATGGAGATGCTGGAGAAAAGGAGAACACCCCAGACAGCACATGTTTTCTGGTGAGTCAAGGGCAGGTGGAGTAGATGAATCACAAATGTGTAATTGGGTCATTTTTTTCCAGCCAGGAGGAGAAATGTCTTGGGTGGAGGATGCCCAGGAACTACACAGCAAGCAGCTCAATCACCAGCAGGACTCATTGTGCCTGTCTAGTGGAAAACACAAAGTGGCACACAATTTAGTTGTCTCCAGAGTGACAGCTGGACAGGGTGTTGAAGATCTCTCCTGTGGGTTTATGTCTTTACAGTGATACTTCAATAGTTGGGTACCTCTGTGAACCTAGCAGATAGTACATTGCAGACTTTGGAAATGTTCACATTACAGTCTTCATAGTTCAGCATTTGACATGATTTTTCCTTCTAACTTAACTAGTTTTATATGCTAGGGAATCAGAGAAATAAATAATGTGTGGTAACCATTTTTTTCCCCTTAAATTAACCCCTCTGGTATCCCCTTATTTATAAAAATGAACAAAAGCATGGTGTAATTTATTTTTATAAGCTATGCTAATCATTGAGTGATTTTTACATTTAGTTTGCCTAGTTTTCTTTTTATACAGTAAAAATAGAAAACTATTGTCACTGGAACTTCCAACTGGGCTCTGGAATTACAGCTGGCTCTGACTCATTTCAACACATAAAAATGCTAGAATCTGAAGTTTAATGAGATATGTTCCTGCTGCATATAAGACAGAGGGGGTTGCCCAGCTTGCATTTTTGGTATCTGTAACCTGCAGCTTCTCTGCAGACAAACAGATTTTCCTAGCTAGCAGGAATAAAGTTAATCTGAATAGATAAAGGACTGCAGCCATGTAAAATTGAAGATATGTTTGAGACTAATCACAGGTCTTTCTATTCTACAATTCCAAAGATTCTAAATTCAACTAGAAGATAATTAGATTATTCAACACCTGGAGGGATGCAAGACATGCAGATTTGAAAAAGAGATACCTATGCATGCTCAATTTTGGGATACTTCTGGTGAGTTGTTACAATAATGATGATTCATATTGACTTGTATTTGTGAGAGGTTTTTGAAACAGCAATCTACTGACATAAATGTAGTATCTTTTGTTATGAAACAAATGGGAATTAGCCACAGTCTCTTTGCTTAGTGAAAAGTTTTGTGATCTCTAAATAATATATTTTCTTATATTTTCAAACAAAAGAAGAAATTTTAGGTTTGCTGTAAAATGAAATTCATGTATAAAAGCTCTGAGGTCTTGGGAAAATTAAATTATTTTGGCTTTTATTAAAATCAAAACCTGTCACTCTAATTTGACCTCTTATGAATTTCGTGAAACTTTTAAAATTAGCTCAATTTAGACATGTTGTTTTGGACCAAAATCAAAATGCTCTATTCTCAAAAATGTCAAACAAGACACTTTAAATGTTTCACCTGTGTTTCCAAAATGAAATTTCTTTGAAATAGCTGAAATTTAAAGATCAATGAAAATGTTTTCCTTATGAAAAACAAAACTGGCAAATCTTTAAACCAGTTCTCTTTTGAAAGAAGGCTTTAGCCTTGCCCTATTCTTCAGCACATTTTTAAGGTCATATCTAATACCACAGGGAACAAAAAAATTATGTGGGTGTTGGGAATTCGGACTTAGTAAAACACTTCCACAGCAAAAATAAAACCTGTGGTGCACTTCAAAGAGCTTTTCCTAATGTGTGAGGGTACATTTTCAAGGCTCTTCACCATCTAGGCAAAAAATAATTTTGTCTCTTTGTATATGAGCCCACTTCTACAGGCTAGAAAAATTCAGTTTGGCAGTGACAGCAGGATGATTTCTGGGAATGGAACCCTCCTTGCAGCCCATAGGACTCCACTGGTAGGAAAGTTTACAGTAGGATTTCCATCCCAGGATTAACAATATGAGCCCATGTATGGCTTGCATTCCATTGGCAGGTAGCACAGAATTCCTGGGGATGGAAGGAGCCTCTGGAGATCACCTAGTGGAAGCATTCCTGACTAAATCAGGGCCAGTTTGAGCAAGCTGCCCAGGACCATGTCCGTGGGCTTGGAATATCTCCAAGGATAAAGACTCCATGATCTCTCAGGACAGGCTGTTACAGAATCAGAGAATCCTGGAATGGTTGGGTTGGAAGGAACCTTCAGAGGCCATCTAGCCCAACCCTCAGCAGTGAGCAGAGACATCTTCTAGTAGATCATGTTGCTCAGAGCCCCATCCAACCTAACCCGGAATTTTTTCAGGGATGGGGCATCCACCACCTCTCTGGGCAGCCTGTTACAGTGTTTTATTTCTCTCTTAAAACAAATTCTCCCTTATGTCTAATCTAAACTTACCTCTTTTAATTTAAAATCATTGCCACCTGTCCTACCATAAGAGGGCCTACTAAAAAGTCTGTTCCTATCTTTCTTGTAGGCCCCTTTTAGCACTGAAAAGTGATAGCCAGATCTCCCTCCATAATCAGCAATTATGATAATCAAGTCAGATGAGCCTTCTCATCTCCAGGCTGAAGGACCTCAAGACTCTCAGCCTGTCCTCACAGGAGAGGTGCTCCAGCCCTCTGATCATTTTTGTATCCTTCCTCTGGACCCACTTCAACATCTCACATCCTTCTCGTGCTGAAAAACCCTGTTCAGGTGTTTAACCACCATCACAGCTGAAGAAGTGTTTTCCTGGTTTTCAGTTTGTTCCCACTGCCTCTCATGCTCCCACAAGGCAACACTGAGAAGATTCTGGCTGTCATCTTAACACCCTCCCATCAGGTATTTATCTAAAAAGATCCCCACTGAGACTTCTCTTCTCTAGGATAAGCATTCCCAGTTCCCTCAGCCTCTCCTGGTATGGCAGTTGTTCCTTTCTCTCCAGGAAGTCAATGTCCTTCTCATTTTGGGGCACCCAAAACTGGAGACATCACTCAGGCTGTGGCCTCACCAGTGCTAAGGAGAGTTGAAGGGTCACCTGCCTGGTGATAACTATAAATGTCTGGTTGAAGCTAAATTGTGCTGACCAAAGCCCACAGAGTTCTGGTAAAGGTCAGTCTTGGAGTGGATGCCCTTCCTCTTAAACAACAGATCAGTCTAGTTGTGCTGATGAAAAACATGGTTTTGATCTCCCTCCTTGAACTCCTGGCACATGTGGATTACTCTGAGATTTGGCTCCAGCCCCCCACCTTGTCTAGGGCAATGACATTTAAACAAAATCTCACTAAGGTAATGATTCTGTTAGTACCATAAAAATACCCCTTCTTCAATGTTTAAAACAACACACACCAAAAGAAAAAAAACTCAGTCAACCTACCAGTCACTAAATATGAATGCACAGTCAGATTGGGACTTTGATTGCTATCAGTGCATGCAAAGGCAAAAAACCTGGTATCAAATCTTCACTTAAACAGACTGAGCCTCCAATTATCACATACAGCGCAAATACCAAGTTTAACATCAAATTAGGGCCCATATATTTTAAAAGATGTTAAATCCAAGTATTTTCCTTATTATTTTACATTTCAGAACAGAGAAAAAAATCGGTTTGCTATTTTTGATTCTAGAATTAAACTTAAAATTCATCCTCCTGCCTGCCCATCTATATTTCCTCTCTTTTCCCTAGAAGCCAAAGTCTGCCTTGAACCAAAACAATTTTCAGGCACAATTTTTAAGTGCAAATGGCATGAAACAAAAATGGATCCATTGCTAAGCATTTCCTCAGGACAGTTCTGAAGATGTTTGTAGGTATAGAATCCAATCCAGTCTGAATGTTTCAGTGTTGGTGGAAGTTTGAGCTCTGTGTTAGAGCTGAAGGGTGATCTGAAATGTAGGTAGGTCACTGATGCACAGACCTAACAGAGCTTGTGGTCTGAGCTAGTTTCCAGCTTAAAAATTGATTTTCTTTTTATCATCTGCTTGTGACTTATTCTATCAGTACTAAGGTTGACTCACAAATTTGCACCAAAACCATAAAACCTTATGGTACATTGTGAGGACCTTTCCTGAAATCCAAGCCATATTGCTTTCAGCTGAGTTTTGATTTCAAATTTGGATTTATTTGGAACAAAGACTATAATGTGAAATTCAGGCAGAGTACACTTGAGAGAACTCCTCCTAATGTGAGGATAGTAGCTGAAAAACAAAGGATGAACTGGACAAGGAGGGGGAAATGCCTTTTAAGTATGAAGTTTATTCTGTAGAAAAACAACAATAAACTGCAAATAAGTAATATGCAAAACATGATTCAAATTCTATTTGACAAATTATTTTATTATACCTATATAAATAGGTATAAATTATATTATTAAAATTTGCTATCATCAACAGATTTTTGCCACCAAGAAGAAAGCTCCAAAATCTAGAAAAATAGCATCATTAGGCAAGTAAATGCAATTTTGATGTATTTCCAACTGCAAGTCCATTTGAGGAGTACTGAAATGAAGTAGAGTGCCCCATTTTTCTGTGGAAGAATCAGCCCATGAGATAATACCACACTAATAAGACAAAGTGAAAGACATTCTTCTGTGCTGACAAGGGACAGACAGAGCCAGAAGAGTTTGCAGCTGCCAAAATAAAGCTATATCATTGCATCTGAGGCTTGTAGCATCGATCCTCATGCAGTGCTTTTTGCTGACTCCATTTCACATATGAAATCATCATGGCTGCTTCAGAAGACTAATTAAGTTGTGAGTTTCTTTCTTATCTTTTTTGATAGCTCTGGTTTTGTGTTTGGAGGTTTTTCCCAGTATATCTGTGCTATCCTAACCTAAGCTCTTCCTAATGTGGGAAGAAAAGGAGGGGTTTTATTAGGAACTATGGATATTGATACAATCATAGAAAACTCTATTATAGGAACACATTAGTCCTACTAATAACTTCTCCTGATTTAGTCACTATGCTGTTGCAATTATGATAATCAAGTCAGCAATTTAAAGACTGTGGATCACTAATAAATAATAGTAAAGATTATTATTAATTAACTTATTTTCTTCTGGTTGTCAAGATCCAATTAGTCATCAGTTCCTAAGAATATTTCTGAAACAGGGGATCTTGGGCCAGATTTAGACCAATTCTCATGATCTTTTTAATTTTTAGATTTGACAAAGTTGCAAAATGCAAGAAGATCAGACTCTCTGAAGGCAGGGTGCATAAAATAGTGGCTTTCTAGAACATATCAGAAGAAATTGCATGTCATCCCAGCATTTAGTTTTACTATAATTCTCCCCAAATTCTCATATTTTCATCGTAAGTATCAGCTCATATTACTGTATGTTTTTGGGAGATATTTATAATCCAGCCAGGCAGTTAGGCACAGCTGGATCACTCCTGATTGCTCTGGCCTAAAGGTTAATTTATAAATGTGGGTAATTCACTCAGAAGCTCATGTGTAGGCCTGGGAGGGTTTGGCCAATCTGATTGTTTCAGAATTTTTAACCAGATTAGCAAATGTTCCCCAGTGAAGTTATGGGCAGCGTGGTTCTCAGGTTAAAAAAGTGCTAATGATAATGATAAAGGTGAGACAATAGACTGAAATTTCCTTCAGTGAGATTGGACAGAAACCACAGTGTAGAATATTGAATAAATGACAGGTCAGAAGCACAGTCATGCTTTATGAGGGCAGTTCTGCAGCAGTGTCACATACAAAGTCATCATCTCCAGGCAAAGGGTTTCTGACTTCCAGGATGAGCACTGCAGATGTCTCCTCTTCCCACACAGTGACTCTTGCTTGGCTTTTTCTTTCTGGATTTGTTTGAGGGTTTGTTTTGTTTTGGGTTGTTTTTTGTTTGTTTTTTTTTTTTTTCCCAGTGACTAAGCATTTAAATTGAATCAGCTGTGGGAGAGGAGAGGCTTGAAGGTAAAGTAGTGCTTTTTATTATTCAGGTTGTCGTTAATTGCTGTTTTCAGTTCACAACATTTAAATGAAATATTCACGCAATTGGGCCGGTTGTAATTCAATCAGAAACCCATCCAGCTACCCTGAGGAATCCCATCAGGGCTCCTTACGCAGCAAGAAAGAATTTTAATTAGAAATTTGAAATAAGCCTTCCTCCAGTTTTGCCAGAAACAAAATGGGCTGGTGCTTAGTGCCTCCATTTGGGGAATTAAAGCCTTTGCAAAAAAAATCAGCATTTAAAGAAATATGTAGAATCTGAGAGTGTGATAAATGGGTCTATATTTGCACTTTTTGGTAAGTCCCAGTGAAGAATATGAATGTCTCACAAACACATTTCTAGAGTGTAAAGTACACAACCACTCCTGCTGTATCTGTATTCTTAAAAGTACTATCTTATACTAAAAAGTGATGAATTATTTAGTTGCAGAAAGCTATCTTTGAAAATGCAGCTACTAAAAAATAGGAGGCAGAGAGCATTTTGAATGGTAAATTACTATTGAGGCATTTTAAACAGGTCACGTGGTATTAGCCATGAGAGATGTTTTGAATTGTTAGAAGAATTGCAGTAAGATTCTTGCTCCAACCACAGGGTAACAGGTGTAGCAACAGGATCAGTTCCTATCATTCAGAAATCTTGATTCTTAAGCCAGTCAGTAATTTTGAGGGGTGTGTCTCAATTCTAATAACTTAGAGGAGGGTAGCAAGGGGAAGTTACTTGACTCTGCCTGAGGCTGCTGTAGAATAAGTCAATCAGGCATTCTACCCTTTGGTAAATTTTACAGCTGGAGACAAATTCCGGTACCTGTGTAGCATTTGGCCTCTATTGTAAATGTGAGAGCAGCAGCAGGTTTGACTCCATTACTGCAGGATTTAGCACCCTGCTCTTAAAGGCACTGGGTGGCACATAGGTAGTAATGTGGGGGATTTAGGGTTATATTTATTTGGTCTTTGATGTTTGGTTGTTTTCTGTGGTTTGATTGGGTTTTTTGCATGTTTTTTGCTCTTTTTTTGCATATTAAGCATTTTTTGTATGTTTTGGGTTGTCAGGCATTTGCAGGGTGGTTTGTTTCCTTTCTTCTTGCTTGTTTGGTAGGGTTTAGGCTGGCTTTCAGTTGTAGTAGGTTTGTTTTTTTGAGGGGGATAAAATTTTTGTGTTGATTTGCTTGGTTTTTTGTTCTTGCTTAACATTTTTAACACAGCTTAAATAGCCACCTCACCTTAAGCAGCTTTTCCTTTTGCCTTCTGACCCTTATGTCCTTGGCATGGCTTGTTTCTCTTCTACTATTCTCTTACTTTAAAACTCCTCTCAAAAAATACAGGGCTGAACACAGACGTCTTTCCCTCAGCATAAAATGTAGAAGCCTAAAACCTACAGTTGCAGGCATGGACCAGCTCATTTTGACATGTTTTTCCATGTTTTTCTACCCTGGAAACACAGTGCTGTGTGTTTATGTCATTTGCATTTAATTGGAGGGACAAGCACAGGGAGACTGACTTGGAGGCCTCCCGAGGCTGTTTGCTCAAGGCTGCTCAGTTTGCCAGTGGGATCCAGGACTTGCACCTCACTGTCCTGCACCAAAGCAGTCAGTGGCTCCAGACCCTTGGGAAGGGCAGGAGGGAGAAGAATACAGAGCTGCAGGCAGCGGCATCCTTAACTCAACTAAATTGGCAGCAGCTGCATTGACTGGACTTCCACTTGCAGCCCATGATCCCTGATATTTGGATGCTGTCTCTAAGAAATACCCTGCTGTGCCAGCCTTACCCCTAAGACAAGTGTCTTTCTCTGTGCTCCAAAACTGTTTAGTGTACAAAACCAAGCTTCCACTTTCAGTGTTTTATTCTGCTGCTTAGAATCCCTGGAGCTCAGCTCGGGGTAAGATGAGCCTGATTACACGCAGGGTGAGTCTGAACATACAGCTAAAATATAAAAGGTCGTACTGTTATTTACTTCAGTGTAAGTAAGGGCTTGGTCATAAGTATTTCTGCTGCATTTTTGGCTTTCTTTTTTTTTCTTCCCCTTCTCCGTGCATTCTAAGACTTGGGATATGTGTCCTAATGAAAGTCAGGAGCAAGGTTTTGTGTTAAAGCATGAGTTACATCTTTTTCATATTTAGAAAGAGGACTGTCTAGTATAAACAGATAATAAATATAGCTATATATGACATAAAAATTTTTTTCTGACTTAAAGTATTCTCCTTTCACAAGGATTATGCAATTTGATTTTGCACGGAAACAGTATTACCCAGAAAACAGTTAATCTCTTGACATAGGAAATTAATATATTTTTATGGCAAAAACATTTATTAGGAAAATAAATTTTCCTTCAGGGCCATCTCACTGATTTTACAACCAGTTTCACATTTAATTCCAGTTCTTTGGAGCATGATATCTCAGATATTTCATGCAAATGACTTCAAAATGTTTGTAAGTTGTGCTTGCAAATAAGCCTGTTTAGTTCACCTCATTTCAAAAAGACTTATGATCATGTTTAAACTGTAGTTAAAGGATAACATTCTTTATAGCACTCTGAACTAGATCAGGTGCCCCAGTTCAGTGTGCAGAGGAGAAGATCAGGTTATAATCACTATTATATTCCAAAGGTTAGTTTTAATTTACAAGAGCAAAGTGATTTTAATGAAAAGGGGAAAGTTTATTCAAACAAAAGCACTTACTTTAAAAAGAGTTCAGACATTATAATCCCAAGGGAGTTCTACTTAAAAGTCCTTGAGGAAATAATGAAGAGAAGAACAAAAGGTTGAGGGTTTAAGGAAATCTGCTGAAAGTGAGCAGTCAGTAGGAGAAAAGAAGTTATAGTAATGGAAATGGAATATCTCTAGCTGTTCTCCCTTGGCCGAGGACCTCTTTGGCTGTTTTCTCCACCAAGCATCTTTGTGTTCCCTGCAGGGGCTCTCTCGGTAGTGTAGAATGGAATTCAGTGATCACAAGCTCCCATCATAATAGTCAGTCCCTGTCAATTATACTGGTGATTTAAGGGAGGAATAATCCTTACAAACGATCTTTGACTGAGGAGAATTCAACACTCAGCTGAAAAAAAAACCCAACTCATATTACTCGGAAAGTAGCATCTTTGTTTTTTTCCCTTAACCTTTTTAGCTGCAGTATGAATTGGTAACACACGATGCTACAGTTAAAAACACTGCAGCTTCTACGAGTATTGTATCAATTTGCTCTCCATCCTCAGACATCAATGATTTTTTCTTTCCTACAAAAGGGATAAATTCAAAGTTTAGCCTATATTTTAAGCCACATGATAAAACTACAAAAAAGGTAAACACTATTGCCTCTCTTGAATCACTGCTTCTCCTCAGATAATACAGTGGGACAAGTACTTTATATGCAGAGAAAATGCCATTTGAAGTCTCTATCAACATACTGATTCTGGACTGGACATTAGCTGCAGTGGCAAAAACATCTTTTAGGCTGACTATGAAATCTTTTCTCTTGTCTGCTTAAGCTGGGAATAGGTTGTCAGTTCATACTTTCCTCAATATGTGCAAAGTAATAATAGTGATCTGCCTAGAGATTATCATACAGAGTTTTTGTCGTGGGATGATCTTG
>VZRX01015753.1:30981-43270 GCA_013398075.1 Notiomystis cincta | reverse complement strand
AGTCAGAAATAGTGCCAGGGCTGGAAGCTTAACCCAGATAAAATCAGTGCAAACGGGAGGTGGAAATGTTAAGTCTGACCCCTTCTAGTGTAAAGACTGCTCAGGGAGGTAAAATGCTTCTGGGGGCATTTGGGTTGGGGTTTTTTCTCCAAGACATGCTCTAATGCAATCAGGGAATTACAGGCTTGATGCAAAGATTATACAATTTAATTATCTAGCCTGTCTTGTGCAAGAGGCCAGGGAAGATAACATTTCTGCCAGGCCTTTAATCAATGATGTGCCCATTGCAAAAGCACTGAATGATTTGGGGCTCCCTCTGTTTTCAGGGGTCCTGCTGCAGGAAGTCTGACTTTCCCAGGAGAGGGAACAGCTTCTTTTGTGAAATCCACCATCTTTCAAGGTTTCTCCCTCTATCTGCCCAGATGTTAGGACACTGAAAATTGCTGAAAATTGTGTTCCCATCATTGCACCAAAATATGAACTCCAGATCTAGAAAAGTTAAGTCCCTAGGAACCCTTAAATCTCCACTTTTTTTGTAAAGACAACGACTTTCCTATAACTTGGCTCTTCCATCTGAAGATTTCCCAGAGTGCTCTGTCCATTAATGAATGTTTTCACCTGAGGAAGACATCTATCACCTTCCCCACCAGGGCCATTTCTCTTCTCACTGTACTCCCAGCCATCTTGCTATTCTCTATCTACTTATCTTTTTTTTTTTTAACCTTTCCTTTCTATTACTGCTGAGGTGATGGCAATTCCCTGTAACAATATAATCCCATGTAATTTATCACGATAAGTCTGTGCAATGGAGTCCCTGTTAACTCCAAAGAAAAATTTACAGGCAGGAAAAATCAGTGTAAGCCATAGAGAACTTGCACAGCTAAAGGACTGCTGGGGAAATGCTCGCCTGCTGCTGATAATCAGGGCAATGTATCGTTGCTGTGGTCTACTCATAACCCTTGAAATGAGGTTTTAATTCCTGAAGCCTTGCACAAACAAAAGAGTTGCAGAGAGAGAGAGAGAGAGAGAGACTGGGGAGGGGGAGAGGAGCGGTGACCTTTGCAAGTGAACTCGTAAGGAAACAACAACGTGCCTCAGCCTTAGCCTGGGTTTTTTTGGGGCTTTTTTTTCTGTATTTTTTTTCCTCAGAATGAATTTGGCTGTTGGAAACCCAGAAGCACTGGCTGTCAGACACCGGCCGGATCCTGCGTGCTTTGTTATTCCGGTGTTTGATCCCAGATGAGGCCAAGTCACACTCAGATTTTAGATATGACAATTGGGTCTGGGTCCTAATTGCTCTGGACTGTATTTCTGGCTGGCACCCCAGAAAAATAGAGGGAGGAGGCCGAGGTGATGAGTAGGTTTAATCCATGGAGTAAACCTCATCCAGTTTGAGCCTGACATCCTTGTGCACGCACCACTTTCTCTGCAGGATCAACCTTGTCCAGAAGAGCACAGATTAAGTCACCCAGAAGGAATAACGATGAGGAATGAGGCCAGTTATCCCATATATTATGTATATGATACATGTCATATACATTCATGAAGTATCATGATGACCACTTTTTAATGGTGGTGATTCACAAAAACATGATTTTACAGCCCTGATGATTTCCCAACCTCTCTGTATCTTCTTCAGCTCCTTCCTCTGTTTTTCTCCTGCTCAGGAAAATATGCAAAGCTGTGGTGGGCTGAGGCTCCAATCTGGGGGTTGTTTTCCCATCATTTTGCTTTTGCCACCTTCCAAAAAGCCATTTATGTCTCCCTTGCTCCCTTTTGTCTGGGCTGCTTGTCACAAACACTCTTGCCCAACAATCCCCCCATCTCCTCAGCACAAACCACCCTTTGCCACTGTCATTATTGCCTGAGATCCCGCACTTCTGGGGCCGAACAACAAAAAACACCCAAGCTGCCGTCTCTGGCTCCAAACTTTTTGCCCCCCATCAGCTCTCTGACTCCACAGAGAGCACTCCCGTTTCAGCCCTCGCTGGAGCTCCTCGGGGTAAGATTGCAAGCGCCAGGGAAAGACACATGTTTCCCATTACATGCCTAAGTCTTCGCAGAGTCCTGGTGACAAGAGATCTTACAAAATAGCACTCGGTGGAAAGGGGCCGCAGGTGGGGGAGGGACTGGCTGCTTGCAGGGGCAGATTCACAGGAGGGAACCCCATTATGGATAAAATGGAAGGGATGGAGAGAGGACAATAAGAATAAAAAAAAAAAAATGGCAAGGGATTATTTTAGCAGAAATAAACAAAAATAATTGACTTAGTAAAATGCTCTCCCAAGCTGGTCAGGTCTGGGGATATGTTGTTCGCAGCATTTATTCAAATGTGTGCTATGTCATGGCAAGGAAAGAAAACACCCAGCTCCTCTGTTTATATAAATTACTTGATTTAACCCCAGAGTCACCCTCGGCTCTGCTCTCACACACACCGCTGTCCTGCTCCCTCGCCCCTCCTGGAAGCACTCCCTTGTTTCCCGGGTTGTGTTACAATCCCATTTGTTTCTCCCTGTAAAACCAGCTCATTACGTGGCTCTTCCCATCCCTGCTGCTCCAACAGAGTACCCGATTTCACATTTGCTTACGACACACCACGATCCAGCAACAGAAATATCTCTGGTGTTAATCACCTCGGCCCTGGCTGACGGCAGAGCAATTGAAACTGCACTGGAGCTCTGCAGGTTATTCAGAGCATCAGTCTCACTAATTTTTTACTGAAATCCATCCACGTTTGAATGACATGTTTATTGGAACTTCTCCTGCTGTCAAAGAGAGTTATTGTGGGCATGGGCGAAATGCATTCAGCCATTATATCCTGCAAGCCGCGGTTAAACGCCAGGCCGGGGCTGAGCTGGGTTTGAAAAGCCTATCTATAAAATCTCCTTCATGTGTCACCAGGACAGGCTGGCTAAAGAGTTTACCAGCTTAATATATTAGCCTAATACATTAGCTCTTAGCCTAATATTAAAATAACAATAACTGCCAGAGGTACAAACGTTGCGGCCAAGCGAGGAGCGCTTGGAGAACGCGGCCCTCGAAGGGAGCGGGTCATCAGCCAAGAGAAATAAATTACCATCAGCTCCCAGCACACCAGCTGTGTCTAAATCAGCTTAAACTTACGCTGTCCACAGGCTGGTTTTATCTCCTTGGAAGCAGGGGAGGGCTCTTGGCCGTGCTTGGCTGTCGGGGGCTTCTCTTCGCAGCCTCCTCTGGGGATGGCAATCACCTGCCACGTCAGGGAGCTTCGCCCCCCAGGTCTGCTGGTCCTGCCTCCCAAGGAAATCTGGCTCCTCTTCCCTCTTCTGCCTCCATATCAGATTCTAAAGGACTTGGTGGGTGCTTTGCACGGCCCAGTGCTCTCCTCCGGTTCTGGCGCTGTTCCCCGGGCAGCTGCTGATGCTCCTGAGGTGGGATATGGGGAATATTCCTTTGGGAAGTCACTGCAAAGATCCTTCTCTTTGCTGGCTTATGCAGCCTAAGCATGGGCTCTAGTGGAGAGCTGGTGTTTAGATGGGCTCCATCGGAAAAGGAGCTTTCCCACCGTGATGGTTTTATTTGGCACATTAGCACCTCCCTGCCAGATCCTCCTCCTCTGGGGGCTTCGGTTCCTCTCCCTGCCTTGGGCTCTGTGTAAAGCAGAAAACAGCACACATTTCGGGTCTGCTGGGGACACAAAACTGGGTGAGGGCTGCACACAACTCAGTGGAGACACAAATCTGTCCTGGGAGCTGCCAGCACACACAGCCCTGGCCCCCCAAAAGTCGCTGCTCCACCTCACCGTAAAATGCTCTGCTGCTTCTACAGGATCTGAGGGGCTTTCACCTCCAGCTCAGGGGTTTGTTTGGAATTTGTGAGTCTGCAACTGGCTGCTTTGCAGTAAACCAGCTGGGTTTGGTTTTTTTTTGGTGGGGGGTGAAAGAAAAATCAAACCAATGCAAAGCACAGAGCTCTACAGAGCTAATTTGGCTTTTGTTGTGAACCTGCCTCTCCTCAAATGCAAAACTTGAATGAATAGAAACCAACCTAGAAGAATTAAAGTTGCAAAGTGCACCTTTGTGTACAAAAGAAGCTAGGATGCCAGGCTTTCTTCTGTCCCTAATTTGCAAACTTCTCATTTCTTAGGGAATACCCTGTTGCAGTGAAGGAGGCCAGGACAATAATAGCAATAAAAACTCTCACAGAGCTGATTCAGACAATTAAATGACATGTAGGCTTCCAAAATTATGAGAAATAACTTCTTTCCATCGTTGAGATCTCAGTTCCTTGCTGACACCAAAATGTGAATCAGAAACTGAAATAACTCTTGCTGGGGATATTTTTGTCAAAACTTTGCACAACTACAGGCAAAAGCCCAGAGATGGCTGCATGCAAAACACAAATGCCTTTATACATTATAAACCACTCCAGATCAAGTATTGAAGAATTGCTCAGAAAGAATCAAGAGGAGTTTTTTTGGTGGTTGGGTGGGCTGCTTTTTTTTTTTCTGGAGAACACAACATTTTCTTATTTAAAAAAAAAAGCTATTTTCCCCAGACCTCAAATCTGAAATGAAACTGGAGTTCTGATTAAAAGTGATGTGAAAGGAAAATGTTCAATTGGATAATGCACTATTAATGTTTTTCTTAAGGGTGTAATGCAGGGGACATTTTTACAGGCTTGTCTTTTTGGGTTTTACTCCCTTTTTTGCAACTCTATTGTTAGAGGGAGTGACAGCAGAAAGAGGCTGTGCAAGGCTTAAATATGGACAGGAAATTTCCCACATGAGGACAGGCAGAAAAATTTGCTGAGGCATCAAAATGTAGCCCTGCTCTCCGGGAAGTGGATGTGAGACCAACACCTTTCAAAGCTTCCAGAAAGGAAGAGAGCTCGTGTCTTGTCCCACAAGTGGTCACAATCTGAACTCTGGGGGATCAGATTATTTTAAATACTTTTTCTGGGGGGTTTAAAAAGAAATAGTTGAAGCAGGAATGCAGTTATTTTGGCTGGATGAACCAGACTTTTGTGAGCAGCCCAGACCAGCTGCACCAACCTGGGGAGACCATGACCAGAAGTTTTGTCAGCAGTGGGGAGATTTGGCCACGAATTCTGACACAGGTCTGGGGTTCCCACATCTCCATCAAAGGCCTTTGTGGCCAAATACACACATTTTTGGACCACAAAGCAGCTTGTGGTGCCAAGATACCTTTCTTCAGTAGAGGTCAGTTAGAAAGAGCTGGTTGTCATGAAATGTTTCTTTTTGGAAGAAAACAAGAACAAATTAAGGACAAAGCTGAAGTTGTTAATCCAGAGCTTCCCATTTGTCTTCTCAGCATTAGATTTTGAGCAGTCCATGCTAATCCACTTTAAAGAGTGGGCCAGCAGCTCTGGTTTCTCCTTTGAGTAAGGTCCCACAGAGCTCCTAATGGCTGCCACCCCCCTCACCTGACCCCAGGTTTGGGACAAACGTGGTGTTCACCTTCCCTGCACCTCATTTTCCCTGCTGCTAATAAAGGGAAGTGATGACTGCTGCCTGCTTTGATGAAGTCTCCTGTGATCTACAAGTGAAAAATACAGTATAAATGCAAGTAATTATTATTATCACCAAAGGAGCTGCCTGCTGACCTTGGAGTTGATTTATAGATTCATAATTGGTTTAGATCAAAATGGTGATGAGGCAACAAGGCTAAACATGCCATTGCATTCTTGCTATGCCCAATCCAGTCTTGGGGGACAGTAAATACTGCTGTTAACCCGTGTTTGAGGACACTGTGACACCTTCACAATCTTCTGAGCTCCAGGTGCTCCACTGGAAAGTCCCAGTCGATACTCATTGTGCCACACAAGTCAGGTCAGTTTTCAGCCTGTGTTTTGCCACAACGAATTGTGTGCAGACCTCAGGAATGAGAACCCAGTGCTATTTGACATTTACAGAGGGTGTTTGATTTCAGAGAGAGGCTGTGTATAACAGCAGTGAAGAGCCCCTTCCAGCCTGGAAAACAGCTGCTGTTTAATATTATATAATCACTTTATGCTGCCCTGCAAAATGGAGGGTGAGGATTCAAATGCTTCATCCAGTTAAAATTACAGGAGAAGCCCCCATAGACCAAAAGCCAAATGGGAGTTCAGCTGTAATTATGGGTCAAACAACTCCTCTTAAGTAAAAAGTGTCCTTATTTAATGACGTGACACAGCATCGCTGTAGGGGATTTGCTTTTCAGCAGTTTTTTCTTCCTACCTCTCATTTATTAAACTAATCTGGCCAGAGGGGGAAAACAACACAACCATGGGGAGGGCTATAAATCTTCCTGCTTTGGAGCAGAACTCAAGTCCTAAGTAAAGGGAGGTTGGGAAGCCACTTCCTCCATCAACAGGTTGTTCCATAATTATCCTCTCCTGGGCTTTCTCCACCTTCCCCTGCAGCCTGTAAGCAGAATCAGAGCCAAGATCCTGGGCACAGTGGACACACCACCAAGCCCCCTCTTTCCCAAGGTTGTGCAATGCAATGTCTCTTATCAGTGTCCTCAGCATCTTCCCACAGCTGAGACAAAAGGTCTGGGGTTATTTGTAGATGTCTGTAATTTGCAGGGTCCTCCCTTAGTTTGATTTGCTCTTAAATATAGGACTGGGAACTCCTGTGCAGAGTCGTCCCTCTCATTGCTCCATGTTTCCTGTGTGCTGAGCGTGCTGTCAAAACAAATATTCCCCTGCCCCTGTTTACCACGGTCGAGTCTGGCATCTCACACTTCAGGCCCGGCTTCCTCCAGCTCCTCATAATCAGGACTGCCTGAACAGGAGCTATTAAAGGCTTTTAGCAGCTCTTTCCCCCACCCAGGAAAATTAACTGGATCATTCAGCTTCTTTTTTTTGTGAAAATGGTGGTTAGAAATCCGCTTAGCCAGTGGGTAAGATCGGGATCATCCATTGTTAGCTCCCAGCCGTCCCCCTGTAGCCAAACCGGCTCCTGGCTGGTTTCCTTCGCAGATATTTAAAGACTGTCGTAGTATTTATCTCTCCATCCTCTGCTATTTATGTGTTAGATCCTTGGGCTTGTGTTCCAGTGAGTTTTCATCGCTTTTCCGGAGGTTGTGGATGGAGGAGGGGACCCACAGAGAAGCCGTGGATGGCAGGGCTGGCACTGTCACATCCTAAAATTGCTCCCAAGGTCCCACATGAGGTGGGGCTGGGGTTTCCCACGGGTCCATTCCACACCCCCTCTGCACCACCAGCTGTTTCCCACCAGAGCAGAACCTCCGTGATGGAAACCACCGAGCTTGGGCTGAGGGTGTTTTCCTCCTGTAGGACCACAGGCTGCTCGGGGCCCGTGAGCTGCGAGGGGACAAACCCGATGATTTATCCACTAAGCCACTCAGGCCCCTCGAACAGCTCCTTAATGTGAAACCTGTGCTCACTCCGGCTCAGCCCGGGGCTGCTCGAACGCCGGGAGCCTTCGGACAAGAGAGGTTTTTCCGTAAGGAAAGCAGCGTTCCTGGAAATCCCGCTGCTGCAAGGACGCGGCTCTTTCTGCTGGCACTTATTTTGACGGAGTTATTTGCAGGAGGTGGAGGATGTTTCGCTTGACTTTTATCAGATTATGATGGGTTTGTGCAGACTCGGCCTCGTATGATTCCTGCTGTTCACGGCAGCGGAGTATGGGCGCAGGGCTGATGCTCAGGGCTTGGGGTCTGTACAGGAAAGGTTCTTTAGACCCCTTTTGCCCAGTTAGCGCCAGCTCCTGTTAAAATCTGGAAGAGCAGAGCGCCTGAATAACCTCACAGAACACTCTCAGAATCACTGAGATCTTTAGGTGCTTGGCAGACGCTGCGCAGCAAACTCACCGTGAAACCAGAGCTGTGCGACGCGAGTTAAAGGAGTCATTTTAAGCCCATCACTTCATTATTGTTGGAATATTTGCTCCCTCTCTAGCTCCCTGCATTGCCCCAGGCAGAGGAAATGGGTCGTTACAACAAAAGCACCTTCCCCGGAGGCTTTAGCGTAGGGGTGGCCTCACCATTGCTCAGCATCCTCTAAACCCCGAGGATGGATTAGCACAGCTCGAGGGCAGAAGGAGACCCAGGGTAATCCCTGCTGGGGCTCCCGGCGGCTGTGCCAGGAGGATCCAGTCTTCCTGAGCTCAGGAGTGACACTCCAGGCAATATCTCACAGGATAGGGGCAAGCAAATGCGCTTGCACAGCTGCTGTCTCTGTGAGCACAAGCTCACCACACTTTAAAATAATTGGTCTTCTTTTCCTGCTCCTACTACGTCTTGAAGCACTAAAGAGAAGAAAAATGTGTTCTCTTACTGCTTTGAGGTTGTAAGTGATGTTGGAGTCAAGGGCACTTCTTCTGTGATAAATGTCTGGAGTTATGTGGTGCTGCACTAGATGGGCAAATATATTTGCACGAAAAATGTTTAACATTTCTTAATGGGGATTGTTTGGAATTTCCCATTCCATGGAAAAAAAAAAGGTTAATATTTTGATTTTCTGGCTCAGTTCAGAAGGAAAGCACACAGTGAAATATTGGGATTTCTTGAGGGAAAACCCCAAACTAAGAGCTGAGAAATGGAGAGGAGAAACCCCAAGCATTTTTGGTAAGTAGAAATACCAGCAGATTGGCTTTTCCCTCACAAGGTTACCTGCCTTGGCTGATTGTGCAGATGGGGGGAAAGGCCACAGGGATATCCCTTGAGGATACACTTCCCTTCTGACTCCTGACACCCTCCCTGGCTTCTGGAGAACCCAAACCCACCCACCAAAGGTTTTCCATGGGTGGAGCAGGATGATTGCTTTACAGCCAAACCCACCTCCATGCCCCAACCTCGACCCACTCCTGTTCACCTTAGGTTTGCCTCTCTTTATCCTTAAGCTCATTTTTCTGTTCAATGAAACCTTTGATAGCCTGGCTTCTATCTGTGAAAATGCATGTATTTCCCCTCCTAAAAAAATTACAAAGCACAACAGCTGATGAGTGGATGTGAACCACCCCAAATGGTCACCCCTCTACCACTGTGGGTGCAGGGGCAAGCAGAGCTCTGCCATTTCCCCCTCCTTTCTCCACTTAAGCAAAAATAGCTGCTCATAAATACAACCAAATTGGGAGAAAACGTCCTGAGGCAAACTGGAAGCTCATTACAGGTCCTGCTCTGGCAGTGTTTGTGTTAGGCTCCCATTAAAGCACAATGTGTGTTTTTGGGAGGCTGGCTGCAGGCTGGCTGCTCCCTCCCAGAGCCTCTGGCTGCTTGCAGAGGTGCCAGCCTGTCGAAGGCTGTCCCGCTATGTGCTAATATCTCCTCCCAGTGAGGTCTGCCGGCTGCTTCATTAGTTTAAGCACTAATCCACGCTGCCTCGGACTTATTTGTATGGAGACCTGCTCTGCAGGAAAGCTGCTTTCCATGTCTTTCCCCTGAACAGTTAATCCACCTGCTCAGTGCCTAACCTGGCTGCTTCTGCAGAGCTTCATGGCAAGATAAGACATGCATGGCTCAGTGCCTCCAGAAAACTTGCCTTCTTTATTCAAATCTCTCTCCAAGAGCTCAGCCAGGCAATTGTCTTCCTATTTTCATGCCAGTTCAGGCAGGGAGCAGGCACGGAGTTATTTGAATATTTTGTCCCTAAGAAATAAAACTGAAGATGTTACCCTGTGTTCAGCATCCCTCACCCCTCCAGCCTGGCAGCACAGCAGGGTGGGAAGTGTCCTGCAGCCTTTTGTTCAGCTCACATTCACTGCTGTCTGTGCCCTTGTTCACTCCCAGCCCAGGGTGCTGCTCTGTGCTCACTGCAAGGTCACATCTGCATTTGTCTCTGCTGGAACATCAGCTGCAGTGCAAGAATTTAGCACAGAGGTATCTGCCAGCTCCTTTGCAGCTCCTTTGGAAGGCTGAGGTGGTGAGAGACAGCTGAGCTGTGTGAGTTTTAGGGTGCCTGTCAATCCACACTGAGCTTTCTTTCCATTACTTAACCCTGCAGCTTCACATTGCCCCAAGGACTCACCTCCAAACCTCGAAGATTTTTGCTAAATTCACCCTACCCTAACTCACAGTGACCCTTTACCTGCCTAACAGTGTCCTACCTCATTTATACCAAGGACAAAGTGATTTATCCCACTCCACAGTAGCCTGGGAACACTGCCCACCCTCAGCACTGCTTGGTGAAACTCATCTTACACATTGGGAGCCACTGAGGTTCACTTTTAAAAAGAGCCTTTCCTGCAGCTACAGAAAACCCCGTGGGGAGGGTTATGTGCTGTCCAGGAGTACCCTGAGTTCAGAAGCACCCCCACATCTGGCAGGTAAGGTGCCTGGCTGAAGGAGGGTGAATGCTGTCAAGCCTTTATTCTTCCAGGGCCTGGAAGGTGGAGGGGTTAAGACCTGATAAGGAATTTCTCCTCTAGAAGAGCAGCAGATTAAATCTGACCTACAAGCAGAATGTGCTCCTACTTAATTGCTTGTACAAAGAAAAATTGGTCCCCAGCTGGTCCCTTCCCCACTGACTTAGGGTTAATTTGCAGCATTTCTTATGTTCTTGTAGGGGAAGCAAAAACCTGAGCAAGTTTTGAATTGAGAAGCATTATTTGTGAGGAAACCCCATGAGAAGTTAACCAGGGGATTCAGCTCTGGGAAAATGGCACAATTTAATAAGAAAAAGCCCTCTTTTTTCCTCTTTTTTTGATAAATAAAAGGAAAGGGATATGGGGTATGGGAACACAGAAGCAGTTATTAATGAAAACCAAGGGAAGTATTAACATGTTTTTAACAGTGAAGCCAACAAGCTGGTGGGACAGCTGGCCAAGGGATGTGGTAAATCCAATTTAATCTGGCACCTTCACATCAGGCCTGGATTTCTTCCTGAAGGACTTGCAGTACTTTGGCCACAGGCTACAAGGCTAAATCTAAGAGCTGCTGGATGATTCCTGAGAGAGGGCTGGAGCATCAATAATTTTGGGGTGGTCAGTGTTGGGGGCTTGGAACTGCCACATCCAACAGGCCCAGCCTCCCCCCAGATCTATCCAAAGGGATGCTTAGGCTGGCCCTGCTGAAAAGAATTACCTCTCCTGAATTAAACTCTGTTTTTTCAGCTGCAATCATCTCATCATTTACAAGCAAAAAATTTCATAGACTTTTTCTGGGTTTTATTGTTTTCCCATGGAAAGAAATACCTTGTAAAGAAAAAAAAAAGAATCCTCTTTTTTTTTTTGTTTTAAATAAAAGCTTAAACAGGCTTTTCCCTCCCTCCCCTAAGCCTTGGTAGTTTTTCTTCCTTTAATTTAAGCAAGCCTTATATCAGTTGACGTTATACTTGTGCTTACTTGACTTGAGGTAAACATGGCTAATCCTGCTTAAAAATGAACTAAGAATATCTACACAGTTTAATGAAATGGATTAAAATTTTACCTCATATTAAACATTAACAACTTTTCTTGTTCAGACTAGCCCTGGGAGGCTGGAGCAGTGTTATTAATTTGCCTTCAACATCACTAAAATTTCTTTGAAAATAAGCAAATTACGCACTTGTGCAGAAGGCAGGTCCTTTGAAAGGATGGTGCTCACAGGAGATCTGGCTCCCTTTCTTCTTTGGATAAAAAGAGTGTTTAATTTTTAGATTTTATTCTCCTTTTAACATTTTATTTTCTTTCTGAGTTCCTTATT
The DNA here is from genome assembly GCA_013398075.1 of Notiomystis cincta. Classification (NCBI taxonomy): domain Eukaryota; kingdom Metazoa; phylum Chordata; class Aves; order Passeriformes; family Notiomystidae; genus Notiomystis; species Notiomystis cincta. The sequence continues at coordinate 31,643 of VZRX01015753.1, read as the reverse complement.
GAAACAGCACCATTCTTTCTTTCCGTTCCATTCATGGTGTTTCTCCAGAGGAAAGATCAGCCTAGCAAGGATTAAATGCTCCTTTATTTAATTTATATCTCAGGGTGACCTCAGCTCACATGCAGTCACACCACACACCTGGAAATGGAGATGTCACAGCGCGGGGAGGAAACCCAGCTTTTCACACCAGTTTCTGTACAAATGAAGTGATGGCTTTATTTCAATTTTTTAATTTTTCAGGTAGGAAAGAGAAGTCCCACTTTATTTCAAGTTTTGGCTTATTTTGAATTAAAAAGACTTTGGGAGTGTGCTGAATCCACCACAATTCCCATTTATCCCATCGTGGATGTGTGCCTACACACGGTTTGGTGTTTCGGTGGTTCTGTCCCTCAACTTTCTGCTGACACGTGGATACACTAAAAGGTGTTTTTCTTAAATAATAGCCCATTGTTCCTGCTGGTTATGAACCCTCTGCCCCAAGTGAGATCAAACCCTGCAGTGTTCATGCCTTCAGACACCGCAGGCGCTCAGCCCTTCGCCACCAGCGCTGAATTACCCGGCAGCCTCGCACTTCACGCGTCCCGAAACACAGAGCTCAGCTGGAGAGAAATGGCAAAAAAAAAAAAAAAATTTAAAAAAAAAAAAAAAAAAAAAAAAAAAAA
>VZRX01015753.1:0-25960 GCA_013398075.1 Notiomystis cincta | reverse complement strand
AACACCCATCCGATTCCTTGAAGTTCTACACCATGTTGTGGTGATTATTCCTCTCAATGATGTCCACAGGTGAAAGGATCTCCTTCCGGATGGGAGGTGGAGGCAGGCAAGTCTTTGTCTTGGGCTTGAAGAGATCTGAGACGTAAAACACCTGTAGGAATAAGTGGAAAAGGCAAACTTAGCCACAGTGGGTGATGCTTTGTTCAAAAATTTGGTTTACAGAATTTATACACATCTTTAAGCTGCAAAAAATAGCACTTTTTGAATGCCTGCCTGTAACAGCTGTGAAATCCCAAGTGCCTGCTATCACCTTTCTGTACAGCAGAGAAAAAGGCTCAGACCTCACAAAACTGTAAAAACATGAGAGGACAACTTAATTTCTCACTGCATAATCACTGAGTGCAACACCCAGACCTCTGCTGAACGGGTTGAAAAGCCAGGAAACAGATCCACAGCCTGCACTGCAATAAAATAACAAAGGTCTCCAAAGGGCTGGCCTGACTCATCCTGAGTGGTTTCAGGGATGGAGTCGGTGTGAAACAATTCGTTCAGCCAGACATCAGGTAGGCAATTAAAAGCTTTCAAATCAAAGCCTTGTTAAAAGCTATCAGCAGTGAGCCAATGGTGAGCATTGCTCCTCATGCCCCATCAAGGCAGCACTACTGGGCTGGGGTCTGGTGGAAGCCAAAGGCAAAGGAGAGGAGGAGCTATTCCTGACTCCTTCTTCCTAAATATCCCGTGATGTAACCCCTCTCCCGGATGTGAGAAAGCCAGTGCCTGGCAAATTCAGAAGGCAGCAACACAATAAGAAACAAAATGCTGGAAGGAAACTTCCACATCCTCCTTTGGCAGCGGCCGCACGAAGCTTATCAGTCCTCCGGACCGGGGCACTTTCACCCTTGCCAAACCTCAGCCCCGTGCCAGAAGGGAAAAGAGTCACAGATCCTCTGGATGGAGCAAGAAGTGGCAAGGATTCAGCATTTTGTCACCTGGCACCACAGCCCCAAATTTCTGTCCTGCCACCGACTGCCTCTGCCAGCCCAAATTTGATGGCTCATCTCAGAAATCCTAAAACCCCAATAATCCGGACTAAAGCCATGGGTTAGCTGAGCTGAAATCCCAGGATGAGCAGCACATGGCTGTAGGAATCAACAGTACATTTGTGTTTCCTTCCACAGTACTCAAATGCCACATTTAAGCACCTAGATAAATCAGGGGAAAAAATAAATCCAAGGTGCTCAAAGAAATATTAGATTACTACTTCCAGGGTGGGTAACACTGGGAGGAAGCAAAGCTTTGGCCCACCTGCATCTCCACATTTTCCATCTACCCAGAGCTTTGTGCAGCAGGTTGAGCTGTCCTTGGGAATAATTTTGCAAGCCCCTATCAGCACAGTAGATAAGGCTCAGGCTGGACAGACAGCAAAGCTGCTGTAAGCAGCAATTTACTCCTACAGCCGTAACCAGGGATGCAGGAAGCTGAGCTGGTGTTGCTCGGCTTTTATTGCTTTGTGGAAAAGCAGGGAAGGAGCTGATTCATAAAATTGTTCTTTTTTTGGTGTATGTGGTGGTGTCTGGCTGTTTGGTTGTATAACAGAGCTGATAAAGTTGTTCACAGGGCATCCAAGTGGCAGCATTTGCAGGTTTGGGTAAAAACCAGGATGTAGCTGATGCTCCTGAGGATCACAAACTGGAGTCTGACCCCTTGCTGCAGCATCCCAGTGTAAAAACACGTGGAACTGCTCTGGCACTGGTTTTCATTTGGGTTGTTAATAACTGTAAACCCCCCATTTGTCTGGGTTGGTGCATTTCTGGTGCCATCTCGCTCATTTGTCCACCTCACTCATTTGTCACCTCTGAGAGCTGGATTCAATCAAAAAGGTGTCCAACTTCTGCACCAAGATAGCCATGACAAATCAATTTATGGGAGGGGATTGCTGAGTGCAAGAAGCATCTGGGGATTGCTTTGAGTCTGGTCCTTATTTTTGACAGGAGTGAGTTATGGTGGAGTGTCATCCTGGGTATTTCAGCTTTTACTGTGCAGCTTTTCAGGCTTTCAATCAGAGATTGGTTAAGAGGTTTCCTTTCTCTTTAAACTGTATTTCACTTTAACATGGCTGGAGGTTATATAAACATTTATAGGAATCATGAAACGTGATCTTTGGGGGTTAAAAGTGTGTTAAATCCTCCTAATGCTTGAACTGTTTAACACAAAAAAGGACTAATAAACGTGCTAAGTTTTTCACTTGGATTAGCTCCATTTCCTGTAGAAGGTGCTCTCCACCCATAAAGAAAACTTGATGGGAGAAGACTGAGAGCATTTTGAGCCAATATCTTACATTCCCACTTAACAATTCCTATTACTTTTCATTACATTGAAGCAATTTTTAATCAAATACAGAGAGGTTAAAACAACTCCTCTGAGCTAACCAGAGTAACACTGGGAGCGTGTCCTCCTGACATGTCCCCTCTTCCCTCTCCCTCAGATGAGACATAAACCACACAACACACAGCAAGCTGCCTACAAGGCACAGAGAAACTATTTCTATTTGAGAAATCCTCGTCGTATTTCACCCTGGATCCAAGTCTGAATGTTTCATCAGCTGGAAGTGCTTGACATTAATGTCTCCTGCTTGTTATTTCAGGCACTGAAAGACAAACGTGTCTGCTGCAGCACGACCTGGGTTTAAGCTCAGGCAGCCTTTGGAGATGAAATCCACAATTGGTTTCTACTGAAAATTATGGCCTGATAACTATGGTGTTTTTACAGCCCTTGAGTATCACCAGGGTGGACCCTGAAGGCTTTGCTGGGGAAAGGGGTGGCTGGGAGCACCCAGGGCTGGAGGTGATGAGCATCCAGGTCCTTCCCTCTGTTTCAGAGCAGCCTGTGAGGGAGAGCTCAGCAAGAACCCCCAGGACATACCAGGAATTTCAGCAAAAAAGCTGCTAAACTGCTCCTTCAGTGCAAACTCCAGGGTGTTTTGGGATGATTCTTCCTCTTGCCCCTTGCTGCCACCTCCCAAAATGGAGGAAAGCCTGCCAGGCCCTGCTGGGCAAAGGCTCCCACCAGCAAAGGCAGGTTCTGGAGAAGAGCACACTGGTGGCTCTCTGCAGGCTGGTGGAATGGGACAAGGGCTGGGTTCAAACCCTGCCCTGAGTCCTGAGCTGCAGCCTGAGACGTCCCAAGTCACAAACCAATTCCTGCAAAGCATTTGGACACAACTGCCCCTTCCATCAGCGGGCTGGGAGAGCAGCTCAGGCTGCCCCAGGCTCGCAGGCAAACCAGAGCCAGCCTGGGAAACTCCAGGCAGCTGCTTCCTATGACACAGGAAAACTATCCCAGCCCTGCCACAGCCTCCCCTCCCCAGCACAGCCCTCCAGCTGCCGGAGGGCTGGGAGGGGACAGCCGGGCCTGCTGCCTGTCCCAGCCAGGAAGCATCCGGACAGCCATCCCGAGCATCCGGAGAGCTATTGTCCTTCTGGAATCGCTGCTGGGATCCAGGGATGGGCTGCCTGCTCCCCACTCCCCGTCCACATGGCTGCTATCCCACTTCTGAGCACACAGACACACACTTCTCCCACCTCCCCCTCGGGGTCTGCCGGCCCTGCGTGGGACATGGGCACCAGGCAATGGCAAAACCCAGCAGCTACTGCTCAGAGTTAATAATACCCCACCAAAACGTCCCAACAATGACATTTTTGTTTTGGCTTTGGAATATTATCAACGAGTGGGAAGTACATAAATAACCTATTTTCTCTCCCTGCAAAATGTAATATTGGTGAACTTAACTCCTTGTTCCCAAGGCTGATTTACTTTTAGAACAGCTAAAAAAACCCTAAAAAAAGCAACGAAAAAACCCACAAAAAGTGGTGAGCTGTTAAAATCCTACTTTCAAGAGTTCACACAGAAACCACCATAGCCCCCAACTCCTTTGTGTCTGTCTGAGGCAGCTGCCTGACCTGGTGCCCCACATCCTGCCAACTTAAAACACCTTCATGTGTCACTCTGAGTTACAGGGCTGTGCAACCAAGTCACCCCTTGGAGAGCAAGTGGCACAAGAACCAGCCCGGCAGCTGCATAGAAGTGGGCACAGCTTTTGCTGGCCTCTTCCTCACAGCCCTTTTGCTCCATGAAAATCCACCAGCCATCAGTCCGCCTCTCCTCATCAGGCTGACAGCAGTTTTTGGATGGATTGTGTGTGGAAGAGCCAATAATCCCAACCACCTCTGCTCAGCTCCTGGTGGAAAACCTTGCTAATGAGCCTGAGAACAGCTGGAGAAGCCAAAGCTGCTGGTGGAGAGGGAAATACTCTCCCTTGACTGAACATCTTTCCAGTGCCCTGAGCTGCCTACACCAAGCCTCTGCAGCACAGTGCCTCCCACCACATCCCAGCTGAGCTGAACTGGTGGGTTTCAAAGGCACTGCTCTTCCCACCAGCCCCTCCCAGTGCTCCCAGTGCCTTCCTGCCCTGTTTTCCACACTCACCACGCAGTAAGCCACCAGGGCTCCCTGTGCAAAGCCTGCCAGCACGTCGGTGGGGTGGTGCTTGTGGTCTGACACGCGGGACAGGCCGGTGTAAAACGCCATCATGATGAGGGTGAACTGGAGCAGGGGACGCAGCAGGCGGGCTCCCTTCCACGTGAATCTGGCCTGCAGATAAAACTGTGGGAAGAGAGGGAAACAAAAAAAAAAAAAAGGTTGTGTTAATTTGCCTGAATTTGCTCAAAATGCAGCAGTGATTGCTCTGTGGGGCAGCCCTGTGGCTCACAGAGGGGTAATTGTCAAAGAGGAAGGATGCTCCTTGCACATGTGTGGCCTCTGGAGGGATTTTTAACTCATGGAAGGGATGAGGACAGAGGTGGATGGGCACAGCCCTTCCTCAGTGAGCCAGGACCAGGGAATTGGGACCCCCTGCACCCCAGCTCTGCCTCATCCTACAACACATCCGAGCAAAGAAATTCCTCCCCAAGGTCCTAAATCTGGGCTATTCAGGACTCACAGCAGCTCTCAGAGGAAAAAGAAGAGTCAGTGCTGCATGCCAAACCTTCAGAGCCATCCTGAGAACTCCCAGGCACGGCCACAGCCGCTGACATTGCGCACAAGGCCGCCCTCTCACATTGCCGCCACGCTTCCCAGGGGTTCTCAGGGAAGCAGGGAGCAGCTGCCCCACTGCATGGCCTGGGAATTCCCTCACGGGGTGGGAATGACAGGCAGAGCCGTGCTCAGCCCAGGAGGACGACGTGGAGGTGATGTCAAGCAGACATTGTAGCCCTGCCGTGACTATCTCGGCCCTTTCCGCTCCGGCTGCCGGGCACGGCCGGTTCCTGTGGGAACCGGGAGGCTGGGCGGGAGCAGAGGGCAGGAAAGCAGCAGCTCCTGCCCGCGGAGGAGTGCAGGGAGGAAGGCTGTGGGAAGGGAGGGACGCCGCAGCAGCCTGCAGGCTCCAAGGGTGTGAAAGTGTGTGGCAAACGCTGCTGCAGCCCAGCCCCAGTGGGCCCAGCCCTGCTCTGCTCCTCTGCTCCTAAACCGGGCACTGGGGCTGGACCCCGTGTCCTGCTACACCAGAGGGCTGCAAAAGGGGTTTACTCTCCATTTATGATCCCTTTTACACACCCAGAGCAGTTTGCACTGCCTTGATATGAAAGGGAATGAAGCTCTCACTGGGTTCCCTGAAACCGCAAATAACTTAATGACAACATAAAAGCATAAAATGACCTATAAAAGCAGAACTAATTGGGAAGCTGATAAGGGGGAAGCATCATTTTGGCCGATTTAATTTGTTTGGCTGTTGCATAAACACTGTATTTAACCCTTTTTGGCAAGAACATGCACTGGGCTCTTCAGAAGAAATGAAACATCACGTCATCTGAATGGAGCAGATGCTCCAAATTATCCAGATTGTTAGCCAATTAACATGGAAGAGAGCAGCACCAAAAGAGCTCAGTGCTGGCTAATGCACATGGTGATTCTGGGGAATATATCTGCAAACCAGCCCAAGCCTGGGAACAGAGCCCACGGAGCACATCCCACACCCCACGCCATGGAAACTTGTGCACGCAAAGCTACGGGGTGAGTCTCAGCTCCCACAGCAAACCCAGGCTGATGCAGCCCAGCACATGGACCACTGGGCTGGTTCTCTATAGTCTGTGATGATAATTTCCACTGCCATGGTCTTTGTGCACCCAAGTGCTGCCCCAGAGAATAACTGTGCAGGCAGGATACAGCTGTGGATGCCCCATCCTTGGAAGAGTCCAAAGACTCAAAGTTGGAACTCTGAGCAGCCTGGTCCACTGGAAGGTGCCCCTGCCCAGGGCAGGGGGTGGAAATAGGTGATCTTTAAGGTCCCTTCTACCCCAAACCATTTCATGATTCTATTTTCATGCTCAAGAGCCTCAGCTCAGCCCAGGTGATAGTGCAAAACTCAGGTTCCAGTGTGCTGCTGCTGCTGCTGCAGAGCAAAAATAGCTCCAAGTATTATAAATTATAAACCATCACTCTCAGTTCTACCAGCAAGACTTGAAATTGATGTCTTATTTTAATCTTGTGTCTTTGTCCCATCAGATCCCTTAAGAAGGAAATTTGCTGCTGGGTAATCTGTTATTTGTCACTTTTGCACAGTCTGGACATCTTCTCAAATTTTTCCATCCCACAAGAATGGACTAAAAAGTTCATCTAGAGGTGAGAATGCAAAGTATCAACTAAAAATTAGCAATACAAAGCATATAGCAAGTTGGAAGACACAATAAAGCAGGCACTTTGGGGCTGAACTGCATCCCTCACATGCAATCTTTAGCCCTGGAAAAGGAGTAAAAAGCAGGTGGCACCATACAGGGTGTGCTGGGTGTCTCCCAAGTCCCCAGCAACCAAATCACACCCACACCTGTGTGTCTTGGAGGGCTAAAACCCACCTGAACAGGTGCCCCTCAGACGCTGCACTACCAGAGAAGCTCAGCTGAATTCCTTTTACTGCCACAATAAAGGCTATGGAAAAATTGCTCATTCATAAGGACAAAAAAAGAGGATAACAGCACTCCTCATATTCCACAGGCATTTTATGAACATGCAGTATTACAAAAGCTGCTCTCAAATATCAAGATCCCCTAAATACTATCAAGGTAAGACTTGGGGTTCTCCAAACTTTGCCTCTGTCTTCAGTATGAATGAAGAACCCTTAACAAGATAAGGTCAAAAAGTGAAAGTAGAATTTAGGGGCTGAAAAGATCAGAATTTCCTTAAAGCAGGAATTAGTGCTATTACAAAGAAATGGGAAGTTCCTGGAAATTTATCTGAAAACCTGCTTATGAAGGTGTTTTTTGTTATTATGGAGGTTTGTTGTTGTTGTTGTTTTTTGGTTTGTTTTTTTTTTTTTTTTTTTTTTGCTCCTGGGAGCAAATTTGAAATGCTGCCTGCTACAGACTGACGGATTTGGATGGGAATGTGGAGCTGGAATGGAGCCCTTCCCAGGAGGGGGTGGAAGAGCAAGACCACAACCGGGGTTATTTCCACCACAGATCATCACAGGGCAGCAAAACCCAGGAGCACCAACAGGAGCAGGGGTGGGTGAAATGGGATCACTCAGAGTGGGAGTTATTTGGAGTTCCCATCCACTGTCTCCTGGCAGAGCCTGAGATACCACAAAGCAGATGGCTTGAGGGACGTCACATCACTCCTCCTGTGCCAGGGGACTTCCACAGTGCTGCTGGGGACAGCCCACAGCCACACACAACCAAAGAGAGGAGGAGCTGGCAGGGGACACAGCTCAGAGCATCACCTCCAGCCTCCCGGGGCTTTCTGCTCTCCAGAAATCCCGTTCACACTCTCCCCACCGCAGGGCTGGGCTCCATCAACCACAGCCCTTAGTCACACCTCAGGTTTCCTTCTGGGAAACAGCTGGGCTTGTTCCTGGCTATCTGACCTGAACTGACCTCCCCCTGCAGCCCCAGCTGCAAGCAAAGTGGTACCCAAAGTGCTACAGGGCCAAAGCTTCTCCAACCAAACTCATCCGGATGTAGAGCACTGCCCTGGCTGAACAAAGCCAGCTGGAGATTGGGGAATGCAGAATTTGGCTTTTAGCACCAAGCTGGACAGAAGGGAAGGGCAAGAGATGGGCAAAGACCTCTCAGCACCTCTCAGCATGTGCTCTTTGCCTCCTCCCTGCCTTTGCTGAGGCCACAGCACACTCCCACCCCATCAGAATATCCCCATCGGTTCAGCAGCTCAGTTCACACCTCAGCCTTGGCCTCTGATGGAATTCCATTTTATTCTCTTCCTTAGGTCACCACTAACTCAACTCCAAGTACACAACCACCACAGAGGTTCCTTCACAAGAGCACATCACTTCTCAGCTGTACCAGGGCACCTTCTCCACCCTTCAGCAAGGAGCTCCAGGGAGAAGCATCACACTCCCCATGACACATAAACCCAGCATCATCTCTCATTTTCCATTTACATCACTAGAACACACCACAACCCATTCTGAAGTCTTCTGCCTCACTCACTGACACGTATTAAATACATGAGATTTACTTGCATTTTATCCAGAACCAGCCAACACTGATGAGAGATATTAATTCAGCTTTTCTAATATTTAAAGTTAGCTTTTTTTGAACCCTTCATGTTATTCTGGGCAACTTCATGCCACAAATAAATCAGGATTATGGTCTCACAATCTCGAGGAGTGGAAAGCATCCACTGCTCCCTGCAAAGACTCCCCCACATGCACAGAAACAAAACCAAGAGCTGTGGGTCAGCTCCAGAGGGTTGCATGGAATAAGTTGTTCCAAACCTCCTCTTTCCTCAGCCTGCTATAAATATGTATTACAGCTCCCTCAGCCAAGGAGTAACAAAGCAAGGAAAATTGAGACAAAGAGGATTACCCAAGAGTAATTTCCCCTTTTAAATTTTTTTATACAAAGGCCTGATGTTAATTGAGTACTCCTGGTGACAAGAAGGCTGCGAGAAACTCAGCCCTGAAGTCTCAGCATTTAGAACTAAATCCCAGGGGATTTTACTGTGTTGCAAGTGCCTTTCCCCAGGGCTTTTCCCTCAAAGCCTTCCAGGGCTTGGCATCTATCAGTGTTTTTTCCTACTAGGAGCCCATGGATAGCACAGGGCTCTGCTGCTGTGCTGGAAAGGCTGTGGTCACTCATCCAGTGTCCACCAAATACCTGGACAAATCCAGCCCCACGGGGCAGGCAAAGCCCCGTGGGATGCCTGGGAATCCATGGATCTTTTAATAGACTGACTGGAATTTTCTGGCAGCCATCTCCACCAGGTGAAGCAAACTTGAAAACATTTTAATTCAGAATGGGCTCCGAGAGTGAAGCCAGGGAATGCCAGGAAAGACGGGAAGTGACTTATCCTTGAAATATGAAGTATTGTTCAATCAGGAACACGCTCAGGACACGACTGATCCGCCAGACCTGTGCAGGACACGCTCAGCCCCACAGATACCCCACTCTGCAGAAGCTCCTGGCACACTCCTGGTATCCAAAGTGTAGGCAGCAACCTGCTGCAGCACAGCCCTCACTTCCCAGGAACAGGGGAGTATCCATCTGACTGGGATGATTCCCTGATTAAATCCACCAAACACACCTCCTTCAAGCACTGGCATGGTGGATGCCACATTTCTAACCAGGCTTTCAGAACCCCAACTCATTCATTGAGGTGGGTGAGACAGCAGGGTTTATCCTGCCCCAAATAAAATCCCTCTGGCTTACTATAATCTCTTTTTTCTTATAATTATTCTTTGATATTATCAGCCTCTCCAATGTGTCAGATTTTCTGTCTCCCTTTTTCTACAAGATTTCTCTTTCAGGCTCTGGCAGTGAGCAGGCAGCTGGAGTGATGGAGAGCAGGGTGCTCCTAGACAAGCTGGAATCAGAATCATTTAGGTGGAAGAGAGCCTTAAGATAATTGTTTCCTCACCTATCTTATCTCAATTTGCCTTTTTCTCCCTTCAATTTATCACCAAATACTTGATGTAATTTTTCCTGACTTCTTAAGGCACAAGGCAAGTGGGCAGCTGGTCAGACAGAGCCTGCTACCAGCCTTATCACAGGTTTGGGACAAATTAAAAATAAAATAATTAATTGTAAAGGGATTGTCCCTTCCATAGAGAGGGGTAAGGGGAGCAGCCTGTTGTCCTGGATCAGGGGGTGTGGGGCAAAGTCTGGTGAGTGCTGACAGCTCTGTGCTCCCATATGGGGACAGGGAAGGGCAGCAAAGAGAGGCCAGAGGCATCTCTGTGCTCCAAGGCACCATGAAGGAGCTAAACACCACTTCTAGAGCCTGTTGCAAAGTTCTAAAGGTCATTGGTGCAAAGCAGCAATGGAAAATGAGCCATGCAGGTTTTCTGTGCATCCTGTGGGAATGTGGAATGCACACTGCAGTTTTGGGGTCTCTGTCATCAGCCCCCCAGGCTCTGTACTCCCATTTGTTTCTCACTTGCTTCAAAAGTGCTGGATTTCCAGAAAAACACATGAAAAAAAAGAAAGTGTGTCCAGCACCCTGCAGAAAATGGGTCAAGCCCTGGCAGAGGAAGCATCATCAACTTAATAGGGACTGGCAGTCCTTGCTGTTCCCAGATGCTGGGCTCAAAAGCATCTCAGGGCTGACTTATCTGACTGCCCACAGACTTCCCCAGAAATAAATGACTGCCCCTGTAAGTGATGGCTTCCAAACTCGGCTCACAAAGTTTTACGACGGGCTGAGCCTCCTGTGAAGCATCACCAAGGCAGCTCTCCATTGTAATGAGGCTGGGAGGAAGCAGCCAAAACGTTCACTGAAGAAATTCAGAAGTTTTCCAAGAACAAAATAAGAGGGAAAACAAAGAAAGAATTTAACATGCCGCCCACAACTGCCTGGAAAGCTCAGTGATTCAGTTAGAGAAGTTGCTCACAGGGAGGGGGATCCAAGGCTAAAAAGGAGGGAGCAGTGGTCACTTATCTTTCCAGAGGGTAAGGGATGGGGGGAACACTGCTCATAGATAAAAGCTCATGCTTCATGTTTTTATCAGTGCACTGCTGTGCCTCTGCTTGCAAGTCTGAGATTATCAGGGACGGAGGAGGAGCACAAATCTTAAAAGCAACACGAAACTCGCTATTTTATGGAATAAGCAACTTTCACAGAAGGAAAACCGGACACGAATCCCTGTGCAGCCCGCCCAGAGGGCCGTGTGTGTGTGTCCAGCCCGTGTGGGCAGCGCTGCCTCCCGCAGCCCCGGCAGGAAGCACCTTGGCAGCCGCCCCGGCCCCAGCCCGGCGCAGGAAGGGCAGAGCCATTTCTCACTGACAAAGGGAAACAAGCGCCGCGCTCCCTCCGGAGCCAGGCGGGCAGAGGCTGCTCCACCTGCTCCGCTGGCACTTTTCAGAGCCAGGCATCACCTCCTGACACGGCAGCACATCCTCCCCCTCCATCCAGGAAACATTTTGGCCAGCCCCAAACTCTCCTCAGTGGAAACCACGACGCGGGTTGTCCACCAAGTTTGTAGGATTTGGATTTAATTGCCACCTTGGCCACATCCCAAAGCTGCACACACAGCTCAGCTGTCACCCCAGGAGTCTCCATCCTAGATAACACCACAGCAGCTGAGGGTGGACCTTCCCACCAACAGCTCAGACCCTTTTTTTAAACCAACTTTCCCTCTCCAGTGTTCATTTCTGCTAGGGAATGTGGGAAAGGGGGGCAGGGGATCAGTCAGCTCGGTGAGGTCACTTACCACCAAATACAGCATGGTGTACAGGGAGAAGGATGCGTGCCCAGAGAAGAAGGATTTCCTGCAAAACAAAGCAGGTGCTCAGAACCAGCCAGTGTAATCATCAATATTATAATTTTCCCTATAATAGGGTGACTTGCCTGTGGCATCTGAGGATGCCAGACCTGAGGGACCCACAACCCCCAATTCTTTTGGTTACAAAACCCCTGTTATCCGCCCTGCTTGCTGGTGAGGCAGAAAGCAAACGGATGGACAGGATGCTTGCATTGTTTGTCCCTTCCTGGCCTGCTCAAGGGCCAGCAGTTATTTCCAGGATAACCCAATAACTCATCATCTCGCCTCAAATAACCAGGAAACCCTAAAGAAATAAGCGAGCAACTTCTGCAGTCGCTTCATTGCAGCACGAGGGATGTACCCTTGGAAAAGTCAAAATTGGGCATTTGATGGGTATGACAGAGCTCCAAGGGGAGGCACTGGCAGCCCTGCCTGCGTGGTGGAGCCTTTCCTGAGAAGCTCTGCTGTGACACATGGGACAGCTCAGGCTGCTCACCATGAGCTCAGCTCTGGGGGTGAATTCCCACACAGAGCAGCAGCTCAGGGAAACAATAGTGTAGGAGTAAGGAGAAAGGAAAAGAAATATTATTCAGCTGAGTGCCACACTTCCCAAGGGAAACTGCTGGTCACTGGAAAATGAATTTATGGCCTTCGCAGAAAAAGCAACATTTAATAGACTTCTAGAATGGTTTGTGCTGCGTGGGACATCAAAGATCGTCTCTCTCCACCCCCCTGCTATGGGCAGCGACAGCTTTCACTAGACCACGGTGTTTAGACCCCCATCCAAGCTGGCCTGGGACACTTCCAGGGATGAGGCATCCACAGCTTCTTTGGGCAATCAATTCCAGTGCCTCTCCACCCTCACAGGGAAGAATTTCATCCTAATATCCAATCTAACCCCACTCTCAGTTCCAGATCTGAATCCTCTATTGCTGACAGAGAAACCCCAGACATATTTAGTGGCAGCAACCTTGGCTTTGGTGCCACAGGCTCTCACCTGGCTTCCTGGACCCTGCTGTCATTTCCCCTGCAGGTGTAGTTCTGGATGTAAACTCCCTTGGCACAGTTGATGGTGGAGAAATCCAAGTCACAAACGGCCAGGAAATGCGGCCGCAAGCGCCCGACGGACACTTTGGCAATGTCTGTGAAGGACTGGCTGATGGCACAGCCAAAAACAAAGCAGCCCACTTGCTTGTAGAGAGCTGCCACGTAGGGGTTCTGGATGAAGGAGCGGGATTTCTCCTTCAGGTAGTGGATGCGGTAGAGCTCTCCCGTTATAATCTGCGAGGGAAGCACAGCGGAGAGGTTAGAGAGGAGGGAAAATGCAAAAATGCAAAGCCAGGGCTGAGGCAGCTCTGAGATCTCAAACCAGGAATCTGCTTCTGTAGTGAGGAAGGAGAACCCATGGCCCAGTGTCTCTGCATCCTCCCCCTCTTCCCTCCCAATTCTCGGAATGTTGTTTATGGAAAAATCCAACAAACAAAACAAGACAGGGTAGATTTCGGGTTAGCACGTTGGGATATCTTTACAAAAGTGAAATAACACCCCAGCATAGTGGGAAAAGAAAATTGACATAAACCAGATAAAGAATGAATGTGTCTTGGGAAGGAGAGGCCAGACCCACTACCCTCTTATCAAACTGATTTTGGAGGAAAATAAACCCATAGCCTGCTTATCTTCCCCTCTTGAAATCATTAACACAACAGGGCAAGAAACAGAAAGCCCCAAATTTTTCAGATTCTGGCCCAAAACTTGTTGCCATCAGCCCCAATTCAAACCTCTCAAGGCCTCCATAAAGTCCAGCTATTTTGAGGCATTTCAAGGGGTCTTGCCATCACATGGCAGCAGATTATGTTTTTCTTGTGTCAAGGGTGCTGAGGTTTGACAATACTGCCATAAATCACTGTCAGGGAGCAGAGGATCCAACTTCTCACATTCATGACTTTAAAAAGGCAGGTTAATGAAAATCAGGCTGTGAAATGAAGTCCAAATGTCTCACCTCTCCCAAAGAGCCAAAGGTTTAAATTGTTCTCCGTCACGCTACACACCTAAATTTTAAGCTCCAGATTTACAGCTTTAGGATTTCATTCATTACTCTGAATGTTTTTATACCTGAGTAATAAATCGAGGCAGAGGTTTTGGTTTGTTTTTTGGATGCCCCCTTGTCCCTGCCTCTCTGTAGTCACGGGGACTGTGATATGTAAAATTAACTGTCAGGAAAAATGCCTTCATGTTAATCCCTTTCTGGAGCAGCCAGCAATATTCCTCCTGGTGTGGCAGCCTGCCAGCCATAAGCAGGAGACAAGGCTCCCCTGCCTACCTTTTTTAAAAGCTTGGCACAACCTTTGGAAACTAATAAACTGGAAAAGTATAGCAATTAGACTAAGAAGAGTTGAAGCTGTATCATTGTTTGAACTCACTCGTACCAGGGCTTGAAAAAACAAAGGTTGACCTAAGGCAGCCGAAATTGCAGCTAAGCAGGCTTTATCAAAGAGAGATACAACTGGAATAACAGAGAAGAAATGCTAAGCTGGAGCAGGTTCTGCTGCCATGCACAGAAATGCTTTGAGTGGCTGCACCATCATCTGGGGTTTACATGTCACAGCTGAGATTTCCTCTTGGAAATCTGGTAGCAACCAAGACTGGTTTAGGGAGCTGCATCTAACTGGATTCAGCATCGTTTTAATCCTCACAGTCTCCAAAGACCACGGTTTATCTCCATTTTTGACCACTTTCCAGCACAAGCTGCCAGCCAGGAAATCTGCTGGCGTGAGGCCTGCAGAGGGAGGTTGTCCTGGATGGACACAGAGGCTCCTGCACGAGGACAGGTCCACTCCCAAAAGCCTGAATGCACAAGGAGGGGGGCTCTGAGGCTCAAAACTCCTGGCTTTCACAGAGGGAAGACCAGACAAATTAAGGATGATATCTGATACTGGGAGATGTGCCATTACTGCAAACTCACAAACAGATCCACACAAACCTGAGGCTCTTGGCTTGGGAAAGGCATGTGACCATTTTAAACAGGGACCAACAAAAGTCTGGGGATTAATATTTTTCTCTCACCGTTGGTGGTCTGGGTAATTGCACACATGTAGCAGATTGTAAATTGGAGCCTTCATTCCCTCTCTAAAATGCTGCTGGGTACCCAGGAACCCTCCCCAGTTAGTGAAAGCCATGGATCAACTTAATGAGAAGCTAAAAATTGGGTAAACTTGGTTTTTTGGCAGTGCTGTCCCAGATAAAGCAGGACGGTGGAAAACTAATGCAGCACAGATGTGCATGGACTGGAAGGACATCCTGAAAAGAAAACAACTTTTAAAGATATCGAGCTCTTCTCGTGCCTTGCACTCCTGGTGAGCCATCCACTCAGGACATGTGCCATTCCCACGTGATGGGCACAATTCCCAGGGGCTGGCATACGTATTTTAAAAAGCTGGTCACTAGAGAGATCAAACTTTTCTGTCTGTGAATGCTTTTTGCAGGCTTCCAGTTGTCAAGCCCTGTTTTATTGTTTTATAAGGTACCACCAGCAATCCAATTAGCCTGTAATTACTTTTAGAGCTTTTCCAGCCACTTGCTTTTGGTGTAACATTCTCTGTGCTAATCACATTGCAGCGTATCACCTTCAACTGTAAACCAACCAGCTAATCCAGCTGTGCAACTTAGATCACCTAGCAAATCAATTTTATTAGGAATTTTTCATAGCTGTTCAAGACCTATCAGATGTGGGGACACAGGACTACAGCAGTGGTACCCCTACAAGGCTCAGGAGGAGGAGTGTCACCTTTCCTGGCCATCCAAGGGACCATCAACATCACATCAACCACCTTCCAGCACGAAGAGCAGTCAGGAGAGATGTGAGAGTGCACAGCCCAGGGGCACGAGCCTCTCCAGTGTCATCTGCATGGAAATTTGCCTCAAGTCAGTAAATACACAGATATTAAAACCAAATGCATATCCTCTCACATCCTGATGGAAGCAAAGGTCTCGCCTCTGCCGTTTACTTAACAAACTCTCTGGGTGTCCTCAAGCCACTTAAAACATGACCTGGACCTTTTTACCCCAGGCTAGACTGCCTGTGATGCCACGTAAAGCAAGGGCGTGAAATTTTGGCTGCTTCCCCCCAAACCCAGCTCCCTGGAAGTCCTCATAACCACTGCCCTGCCTTCCAAAGGCAAGCGATGTGAGCAAAGGAGCGGAGTCAGTGCTTTGTGGATTTGGAAGGAATTCCTATTATGCTACAGTAATTCTGGTATCTGGGTTACATCTGAGAAAGGAGGTCAGGCTGACTTGAATTTTCCATGCAGGCTGCCATAGCAAAGAAATCTGTTGCTTCAGTTCCTCGTTAGCCATTTGTGTCACTCAACAGCAAATAACTGAGCTTTTGAATTTACCTTATTAAGTTACATTTGTTGTGGGCACAGTGAAACCAGGGCAGAAACATCCAATTCTTTGGGGATTTTCTTTCTCTTTTAATTGACCTGCTATTTCGTGGTAGAGAGCTGATGGATCACATAGGCAGCTGATTATGTTTCCAGTTTCTGTTCCAACTCCTGTATTTGCCACTGCCTCATTAGGGATCAGAAGCACACTCTGCATGGAGCTGGCGTGCCGATAGCTCCGGCAGTAATGCGAAAATGAGAGGCTTTTTCATTTCATTTTTATGGCTTTTCCACACTCGGGGGTCATTCACCTGCAGGATGAAATTCTGCTGTGTTTATAGAATTAGGGGCCTGGCACCTTTTGGCCTTGTTTTGGGGAGGGAGGGAGGGGGCAGAGTCACAGGGCAGTTTTGGGGACCCACTTTGCTGGGTGAGTGTATGTGGTCAGGGAATGATGGAGAAATTCACATCACAAAGCAGCAAGGCTGAGGATGGGATATTACCAAAACAGGCACCTAAAATATCTACTGCTCATGACATTCCACCTGTGAGGAAATGCTCCTGACCTCTCCATTTCCATCCCTCCCAGCTGAAGGATCAAGAGGAGGGTGTCATCTCTGGGAAAGCACCTGAGCTGTTCTGGCAGCAGGTGACAAGAAAAACGTAGGTACTTTTCATGGGGGAATTTCATCTTAGCTGGAAGTGTTTAAGCAACAACCAGGAGACAGCTCTTGCCTTCTGCCCCACACCAGGCACAGGCTGGCATAAGGAGGCTCAACTCACGGGCTGAGTTCAGCTTTTTGGCTGACAAATAGAGCTCTTGCCATGCAATCATTTCCTAGAAGAGCTCTAGAAAAACTGGCAGGAGAATGAAAATGAAGAGGCATTGGGAAGGTGGGACATTAACTACTTTTTACAGCAAGGACTCAGGGAATATGCTCCCCATGGAAGGTTTTAATTGTCTTTTAAAAATGGCTGTAATATGCAATCTCTTAAAAACCTAATACTAACCTGTTAAATTTTCCAGGCATTGGTTAGCTGAAAAGATGTATCCTTTCTTTGTTTTTTAAACCTTATAAAACAGGCAAATACCACGAGTTATTTGAATAGGGATAAACCATGCCAAGTCTTTACTGACACTCGAGTGTTTTTGCCTCCACTCTGAACTCCTACTGGAGGGTGAAAAAGTTCTTGTGGAGCTCACAGACTTGCCCAAACAGCTTTGGGCCTGTTTACAGGCTTCAAGAGTAATCTCATTCCTCTCATTACAAGCTTTCATTTGTAAATGTTTGCAACTCCACGCTTACAAAAGTCAAACAATCGCAGAGGAGATGTGCACCCGGTAGATACCGTGGCCACATTAGCAAGAGAAAGAGGTGCCAAAAACCCCTCCCGCCACGGAAGAGGAGGTTCTGGAGGTGGGACTTACCGCGAGGATGGCGATGAGGATGCCCGCAGCACACAGCACCGCGTCGTTGATGGTCTCCACGTTCTTCTGCGGGTACCTGATGCTGTCGTCGTCGCAGTAGAAGCCCCTCTGGTAGGGTTGGATTGTGCTTGTCTCGATGATGAGGAAGGGCAACCCGGCTACAAAGAAGAGGAGACAACAACCAAACCCATCAGCAATACAGGCAAACACAAGCAGCTCACAAAAAACCCCAAGACTCGACTAGAAAACCCCTTGCAAACCACTCATCACTCTTCCCGGTGCTTTTCTTTTCATATTGCTATCTTTCCAAAGGGAATAGCGTTGGGATTTGTTTTTCCAAGCTGATCTTGCAGGGAAAAAGCATCTCCTCTGTTATGGTTATCAGATGTCTGCACAGCCTGGTTCCAGTTAAGCCCTGTGTGCTGCAAATATTAACTTACAGGAACAGACCCCTGGAGCAATCCCTCTGCAAAAGGCCATGAAAACCAATCTGGCACTTCTCTCCGGGGAGGGCCCGATGCTCTTCCGAGCGCCCCAGGCAGGGCAGCCCAGAGCTGTGCAAACAAACACGGCAGGATCGAGTATCCGCAGGGCTTCTCCTACCTGGCCGGCCCAGCTACTCTCCATCCCCATCACTTCCCTGCCTTAGAAGCCTTCCCTGGCTCACTCCTCATCCTTTACAGGCTGTATTGACAGTTTTCTGAGAGTACCTACTAATGCAACAGCCACGTGCTCTGAGCAGCTCTGGGACACCCATCCATGCAAGGACCAGAGCGTCCACAAAAGCTGGTGAGCTGCCAGCAGAGCCCCTTCACTTTCAATCACAACAAAGCCACGTGAAATCTGGATTTTAAATGCTATCTGTGAACCCTCTGTGTAGGATTCCTGTGTCTGCACAGCTTGGCTGGGTCTCTGCACCAGGCAGGGAGCAGATCTGCTCAAGAGCATGGATCAGGACACACAGTACAGAGGGGACACCTGGACATTGCGGCGCGTCCGTAACGCCGTGTTTTTTGGAAGTTTTTCAGATAAATACAGCACTGCCTCAAACCTAGAAGGGTGTTTCCCAACCACAGTGTCACCTTGGGCAGGGCACCCTCCTTCCCTTTGCCTCAGTTTCCCCACCCATCTTTGCTGTTAAGCCCATCATCGAGAGGAGCACTACATCCCCACAAAACCAAGCCCCAAATTCCCTGAAACCCATGTTCAGAGTAAATCACAAGCCACAAGGCACAGGAAACCCTCCTCCCACTTGCAGAGCGAAACCCAGGTAAGGGCAGAAACAAATGCACAGTGGTTCCAGCTGTCCTTGGGCCAAGACAACAGGTCTCACACCCAGATCCTACAGAAGGCATTGGGGAATACTTGTCGACCACTAACTTGCTTAAGTATCTGTGGGTTTGTTTACACAGCTAGGAGTCAAACACATCAGAGGGTTTTTCCTTCTAAAATGAATAAAAATAATAAATAAAAAATGAAGCGCTGTTGGGTCTGACCCAAAGCTGTCCACAGTACATTTGTAGTGAACATCATCTGCCAGATGTGATTAGCAAGGGCACCATCCGTGTTGCTCAGAAGTGTCATCAAAATAATGCTCCCCACGTTCTCCACACGAACCACTCTCTGGATTTCACTTTGCGCAATCCGCTTTGGCTCCCTCTCCTGTATGTTAATGGTTTGCCTAAGCCAGGATTACTACAGGGTTTTGTTAGTCTTGAGAAAAGACTCCATCACCTGTGAGCAGGGAGTACTGAGGTAAAATTTTCAGGTACCCAATAGTGGTCTAGGCCACTGCTCAGGACCCCTTCCAGACCCTCTCTAAATACTCTGGAAATGGGTTAATTGCAAGTTCTGGGCCCCGAGTTGCTTGGCAAGGCGGGACAGTTTCCACCACATGTGTGAACCAGCGAGGAGCAGTTTCAGAACTCAGATTCGGTAAATAAAGTCGGACATCTCGTGTGAATCCAGTTGATCTTCATTCCACCATCTAACCGTTTTGATGCCCAGCCAGCTTGGCCCCAAAAGCCTGCCTCTGGTGCCAGCAATCCCTTTTTAATAGGCCACTTAAAAAATCCTTAGGTTTCCCGATGAGCAATGGCAGGGGGAGAGGCGCGGACGTCGCCGGGCGCGATCCGGTTTCACGCGCGCCCGGCGCGGGGTTGAACTCGGGGAGCAGACACACCACGGTTACGTGGCTCATTGTTATTCCTCCAGTTCCTCTTGTTAATGGCTTTCACATGACAGGTCTGTAAAACACATGTTCCCACAGACAATAAAATACATCTGAAAGCTAAAACCGGCCCTAAAAAAAAAAAAATTTAAAAAAAAAAAGACAATAGTGTCCCTATATATTCTGTGAACCCAGGAATAATAAAGATTTGTTTCTCCTTCATTCACTGAGCAGCATGGGGTAGTATTTCCGTGTTTCAATTATATGTACACTTGCCACAGCTATAATAAGAGTGTAAGTGACCTATATGGGACACATTTTCATAAAGCACATAGGCATAGTTTGGAAAATCCAATGGGTTTGTTTTCTCTCCTACAAACTTGTGGTTTAGTGGGATATTGCCAATCAAGTCTTGATATTTTTCCAGCAAAACACTAACCTCAGATTCCCTTTTTTTTTCCCTTCCCCTTTTTTTAAAATGAGAAACATAAACACACTCCCTATAACTGAATGAATATTACTTAGAAGACATAACATGCCCTTGATTTTGAGGGTTGGGTGAGAGGCTGCTCTTTCACCCAAGCAGTGGAAGACCCCAGCCCATGGCAAACAATAAACTGTGCTCAAGATATCTCTTCTTCTTCCTCATGAGGTTATTTCTTGGAGGATGGGTTGTCTAAGGGACTAGGTCACCACCCACATTTTTTTTGGCAAGGGGGTTCCAGCACGGAGAAACCTGTAGTGGTGCCAAGAGGCTGCCAGAGCATGGGCTTTGCAGAAAAAACACTACAGAGGGAAGGCTGGAAGAAGACAGAAAATTAAAGGCACAGAGAGATGCCTTTGGGATCCCTCAAGAAAACACCACAGAGACATTATTCACACTAGGAGATCTGCCTGAGGCAAAAGGATCCAGAAGTGGGGCTTACAGCCCACACACCTTGGAAATGGAAGGCAAGCAGAGTAGGGCTGTACAGTGAGGATGGAACATCTGGCATCATCACCTCTCCTGCCCCAGTCTGCCTCTCTGACTCAGCATTTTAACAGGGAATTCAGATTGTGCCTCCTCGGCCACAGTGGTTTGGATCTACAGATTCAACAGCTGAACCCCATAAAGGTGTTAAATCTTCAACCTGCACCACTTCCCATCCCTACACAGGGTACTAAGCTACTGAGGGCACAAGAGGTTAATTTCAAAAAACACTGAAGTGAATGACAGATGTACGGGGCAGGCAAAAAAATTACACTGATTTTGGGGATGGTCACTTTTCTCCAAAAATGGCCCTTTCTGCTTATTCTGTCTGTGAGTACAACTCACCCATGTGTGCAGATCAACTGCAAAATCTTTAGGAACGCTGCAGAAGGGCCTCACATCCTCCTCAATGCCAATATCTCCGCGCTGAGAAATGACACAGAAGCCTGTGGACCATGTCCTAAAGCATGGACACAACACTGGCACATCCTGTGCAACCAGAGGAGGGCTGCTCTCCCCATCTCACAGGAACTAAAGCAGAAAACAAAGGGGTTTGCTTCTTCCAATGCAATAAAGGTAAACGGCACTGAAATTACCTTCTGAACCGTAACATCCTTCACAAGGTGAAGGAAAGTTTCTTTTCCTTGTACAACGGGGGATTTTTGCTTTAATAACAGAACAAGGAAATCCCAACCACAAGCTTTTATCCAGCTATGCTGTAGGAGATCAAACACAGCTCCAAACCCTGGGCATAACAGAATTCTCTCGGGGACTGATCTTGCCCCACTGAACGGGCTCAGCCCCGCTCCGAGCGGCACAGAGCAGGTGTGGACACCATGGAATTGTGAGAGGCACTGCGGGATGCTCTGGGGCTGGACATTGAAAAATGATGTTGCTTTTGTTGGGAGGAAGTCCAAGTGACTTGGTGACCTCTAACTGCTGGTGTCCTGTGCTAAGGTATTTCAGAGCAGGGTTTGAATTTATTTGTCTTTCCATTTAATAAAGCCAATCGAGTTTGGAAATCTAGCACCAAGGAAAAAATATTCCTTTCTTTGGTCAGCACCTTTATTAACAGGCAGTAAATAGGCAATAATCCTGGGAAGGCTGGCAGCTGAAAGCTAAAACCTCAGCACCAAGCCTAAACAAAACCCCCGTGTACTCTCTGACCAGCTTGAAATGTGCATAAAAATCAAAGGCAGGAGAAAAAAGGGCTCTGTGTTGGGTACAGCACTTTGAATCTCAGAGTCTTTGAAAAGTTAACACTTGTGCAGATTTAATGGGGGGAAAAAAATTAAAAAGGGGTTAAGCTTTCATTGGCCACTCATCAAAAAGTGGAGGGAATGGAAGGCAAGAGGCATTTGTGTAGTGACCCACCCAGGCCACTCTCATCTTCCCAGCCCAGCCTTCACCTTTGCACCAAATTAAACACCACCACTGCCTTTTTCTTTTTAAATGTCTGGTTTTGATGGAGTTCAGGGATTTTTTCCATTAAATCTTTGTTCCTGCAACCCTGCGGGTCAGTGGGGTGTTGTTGGCTATCTCAACAAAGCCATGGCAATTTCTAACAAATATTCCATGATGCTTTTGCCTGCCACTGTCCAGGCCCTGGGTGTTCTGAGGGATTCACTAGATTAGACATCTACCTAAATAAGTGAAAAAGACCATTAATTAATTTGGCAGGGCTGAGTGGGGTATCTAATTCCTCACCCAAGTCACACTCTGTAAATATTTGGGTACCTACAAGAGACAGGCTTTCTGTTTGAAGTACTTAGTGGCTGATCTTGGGTACACATAAACATTATTTGGTTTACAGTATTTGTACATATTTAAAAATGCATATAAACTAGATTAATCCATGGTAGGGTTTTATTGGGGTTTTAAAAGTTGGCTTCCCAAAACTTCCAGAGAATTGCAGCACTGCAAGGCCAGCCTTGGCAACTGCTGCAAGAATGAGCAACTCCTGAAGCCAACTTACATTGTACATTATAAATATGTGTATAAATATATAAATAAAATTTAATAACCCAAAGAATAGAAGTATTTCCACATTTCTGCCATGTCAGACATGTGCTGCCAATGAAAACAGAGCCCAGCTCTGGTTGTATCTGAAGGAATGGTAGGAGCCTGGTCAGCTAAAAAAAATAATCTCAAGGGACCAGATCCACAGCCTAAATAAGGATCCTGCTGCAGACTGGATCAAGCTATTAAATTAGGGTTTTTAAAGATCTTGAAAGCATCAGTGATGTGCCTCCATCCCAATGTTTTTTGACTGAATCTGGATATTTGAGGACAAGGAGAAAAGTGTGCTAACCATCAGCTCTGCTACTTTATTACCTGCACAGTCTTAATTGTTCTTCAGCTTGATTCCAGCAGTCCAGCAGACTGAACTGTGCATCTGCCTGTATTTTGGAAACACATCTAATATCTTTGTTTGCAAAACAGATTCCCATTCAGCTCGATTACAGTTCCACTACTCTCAGCTACACAGACACAGAAGGAGAGAAAATTCTCCACACAAACAAACCCTAGACTTTATGGTAAAACAGGTACCTGCTTTAGAGTACTAAAGAACCTATAAACAAGGATCAGTATATATTGCATTTCTATGATTTGACCTGTTTGGAAAAGTTCTTGGGCACAATGGGTTGATTTCCACAAAAAAAATTGATTTTCTACTCACTGTAAGTTCATTCATGCAACTCCCATGAACATTTGCCCCATCTGTGTTAATGTCTGGTGTCCTTCTGTCCACTTTATTATTTTTAATTTTCAGCCAAATCATAGGAACTTCAAAGCAAAAGTCCATTTTAGATCCACCAGATGCTCTAGAGTCCAAAAGACTTCCTAGAGGCAGACACAGATTCATTTTGACTTAGATGATATTTTTTGAGTTCTTAGTCTTTTGAGGCTTGTTTGTTTGTTTTTAGTAATAACAGGTTAATCAGGAACACTGGGCAAAACATTTTCTCATGCTTGCTAGTGCAATAGCAAACAAGAAGAAAGCCAAAAAGATTTATTTTCTGTATGGACAACCCCATTACACTGATGGCCCCAGGCTGCAGAGGTGTTTGAGAAGTGCCTTTAAAAGGAACCAAAGGTGGTGTCAGAAATGAGAGGTGTCTCTGCCTGCTGCCCCAACCCATCCCTGGAAGTGTCCAAGGCCAGGTTGGATGGGACTTTGAGCAACCTGGGCTAGTGGAAGATGTCCCTACCCATGGCAGGGGCATTGGAACAACACAAGATTTGAGGTCCCTTCCAACCCAAATCAATCTAGGATCCCATGATACTCCTCCTTTGTGGTTAATACCCCCCTGTGCCACCTGGGGCATATTTGTTGACCCAGCCATCCTGGGAGAACATTATTATAAAAATTATATGTATTGGTCACAGGTACTTTAAGCCAAATGCCAAATTATTCTCTTGCACTGCAAATTCCTCTGGATTTGAAACCAAGAGTAGAAACACCTCCTCATGTGGCTGGAGCACAACGTGCCAGCCTCACTCTCCAAGAGCTCCAGATGAACAGGAATGCTGCCATTGTTTTTTTTTTTTCTGGGAGAAAAAGTGCTTTTAGTGAGTACTTGTTACCTATTTTCAAAGATAAGGACCACATATAAAAGAAGCAAGAGAAGGGAATTCTACAAAGAGTATTAAGTTGTTCCTCATGGGAGTTTGGCATGAACTGATGCATTAAAAAACCTTTATATTAAAGTGCACATTTATTTTCAATACCTCAGAATGCATTAATAAGAACAAAAGTTCTTATCCAAGCCACAATATGTTGGTCCATATAAAATTCTGTATTTGTGGGGTAAAAGAGATTTAAACCAGACTGGCCAACTGGCACATTTGGAGAGGGTGATTGTAAAAGACATTACCAACAAGAATCCAGAGCCAGCTCCAGCCAAACTTGATGGAAACAAAGCCATCATTTCACAATGTCTACAGCAAGGGATAAAATGCAACACCCATGAAAACCCCAAAGTGGCAACACCTTTGGAGGCACCTCTGCACATCCACGTGCCTTGGAAGTCCCACAGATATGACAAGCCTGACCTAGGATGACCCAGCTTGAAGAGAGGGGAAAAATTAAAAAAAAAAAAAAAGAAGATGTGCCTGTGAACTCTGTGAAGGCAAACAGCTCATGTGAAAAACACACTGTGGTGACTATTATGTTTTCAATCACAAATGGAGCGAGCAGGGTTTGGAACGAGCCTCTCACCACCACTCCTCTGGGCTCTGCCTTCGAGGAAGGGCTCAGGCCACTGCCCAGCCCACTGCCCAGCCCCAGAAACACTCAACACCCCTCTTCTTCTGGGAGGAATCTAAAAGATTTCTGCCAAAGCAGTGGGTGAGCCAAGCAGTTGCTCCCCTTCCCTCCTGTCACCCCATGGGCTGGGTGAATTTCCCCATATTAAACAGCTCTGTTCTACTCACACAGAATCACAGAATGATAGAAAGGACTGGGCTGGAAGGAACCTTAAAGATCACCCAGCTCCAGCTCATGGCAGGGATGTCACTCACTAGATCAGGTTGCTCAGGGTCCCATCCAACAACTTCATCACCCTCTATTCACAAGGAACATTTTGTGAGCTGTAGATGCTGTTTTAATACATAAAATAGCAAGCAAAAATTCCTTATCTCAGCTTCTTGCCCCCAAACACCCCGACACAGGAGCCCTGGCTTCTCCTCTTTGCACCCCAAACCATAACAAGAACAGGTAGAAATAGAAAACTGTAGCCAGTGTAATGCAGTCAATAAAATGCTGTTGTTTTAAGATCAGTAAAGACACAAGGAACATGAAGGAAAAATGAAGGCAGTTAATCTGGTCAACATTAGGTCTCTTAAATAAAAATTCATCAGCTGAACTTCCCAAGCTGCTTTTCCTCCTTCCTGAGCATTCCAGCCAGGCAATGCCACTGTAATTAAGCACGTTTTTGGGAGCAAGTGCCCCTGTGCAGGAGGCACAGAGCCCCTGGCCATAGCCCTGAGCCTGCCACCAGTAGCTTTTTGACCCAGTTCTGTCAATGTACCTATTGTAAATGCAAAATCCTTCTTCGGATTTGAAGCAGCAGCCACCTGCACAAATAAGGCTGGGTTATAACTCTGTAACCCAATACAAGCACTGGAAGCTTAAAAAGTTTGTATTCCAAAAAGCACTTCTGACCTCTTCCTTAAAAGTTCACTAATCACTTTTAATTCATAATTTATTTCCTCTTAATATACTTGCTTTATGTAA
>VZRX01015752.1:152474-186481 GCA_013398075.1 Notiomystis cincta | reverse complement strand
ATCTATATCTATATCTATATATTTATGATGGAGAGGAAAATAGTAGAAAGCAGGGGAGGAAAAGCCATATGAGAAATAGAAGCCAAACAAAAATCACTAAATAACAAATGACTGAAGCTCTCCTTGTTTTCTTCTGAAATCTTGACCACAGTATTAAAGTAAACCACGTTCCCACTCTGTGCTTCAGCTGCCCCTTCTGTGATGATATTAGAAAGTAGTTGATGACTATCAGTGCTTTATGCTAAGAGCTGTGGTCTTTCATATATATATGTATCTGTGTGTATGTATGTATGTATGTATGTATACATCACTTTGAAAAGTACAAATTTTAAAAAATAATCTTTTACTTGCACTAGAGCAAATTAAATAACCTAATAGACTTCCTGGAATCAATGCTATTCACAGCTTTTAGTGCCAGGTTAGAGGATCTGCCAAGGCTTGTTTAAATACACTTCATCTTGCCTAGAGAGATGAGTGGGTGACTGCCTTAGCTTCCTCCTGGCACCTTTTCTGTGATGGTGATTCTGTGTCTCCCAGACAGCAGAAGCAGGACAGGGAGTAGCCCTGAGCTGTTTCAGCAGCCTCTAGTGCAGTGGATGCCCAGTGCTTTGAGGGCCATAGCTGCCATCACAAATACTCACTGATGCTACTGCATCCAAAGCCTTAAATACAGTGCAGTGCAGTCTCATTCCATTCAGCCCTGTGGTTATTGCAGGGGAGGAAGGCACCTGCCCTCCTGCTCCAGCAGTCGCTGGCTGGGGAGGCTCAGCAGTGACTCCTGCTCTGTCACAGAGCAAGAGGGTGGCTGTGAGGTACCAGAGTGGCACTGAGGGCTGTCTCTCTGTTTCGTTTCCCGCAGATAATGTTGAACTCCCTGCACAAATACGAGCCCCAGGTACACATAGTTCGCGTAGGAGGCCCCCACCGGATGGTGATGAACTGCTCCTTCCCTGAGACCCAGTTCATAGCAGTGACTGCCTACCAGAATGAAGAGGTAGGTGGGGGCCACACTGTGCTCTGGTCACCACTGTGAGATCTATTACAAGCTGATTAACTGCAAGACCAGCATGCCTTTTTGTTGTTTCCCCACTGGCCCCATGCAGTGTAATATTCCAGTCTAATACTCTGTCATTTCCCTGCGGTAGAACATTGACTAATCTAGTGTCTGGCTCCAGTACTAAGCCAGGTTTAGCTTAATATCCTGCCACAGCTGTTCCAGACTGGTCCATCTGTCCCAACATATCAATCTTGTACTGGAAAAAAAAAATCCAAACAGCCCTACAGCCAAGGCCAATATCTTTCTCCAGCAATAACTGACAGTTATAATGATAACCCTCTTCTCCATGTTCCCTATAATACATATAACTGCAGAACAGCACAACACTCCACGGGAAAATTTCTGCACTTGAGGGATGCTTTGGATGGTAAGAATTGCTGGCTCCCTTAGCTAATGTTGCTACAGATTTTATTCATACTTGATAGGAATTCAGTGTTTAAACTCTCTTGAAAGGAACCACCATTCCACAGGATCTACCAGATCAGCTCGTGCCAGGCTGCCTGCCCCAATTGGTGTTTTGCCTGTGGCGCTCTCAGCACACAGCAAAGCTGTCTCCTACCCAGCCCTGGAAAACATCATGTGTGGGGATATATTTTAGGCTAATCCAGGCAGTTCCACTCAGTTTACTCTGGAAGATGTTTTGTCAAGTTTTTATTTCAAAGTGCCTTCATTAACATGCCTTGTTTTCTGTAAACTCAAGATAACAGCTCTCAAAATCAAGTACAATCCCTTTGCCAAAGCCTTTCTGGATGCAAAGGAAAGGTGAGTTCATCTTTTGTTTTTTTTTGATCTGGTAGCTTTTTGCTGCTGATGTGGTTAAAACTGTGACATCACCGTATGAAAGATAAATCACATAACTGAATCTTATTTCTGCTGTCTTAAATCCAGAGTCACTCCAATGATATTATTGGGGAGACTATATAATTATTACAATAGGTGCTCAAATGGGTGAATATGCTCTTGGGGATCCTAGAACTTATCTCTGTCTACTCAGAAAGCCTGAAATGAGATGATGTGAGCCTCTCCAGTAGTGTTATATCCCACATACGTTCACTCCAGTGAATCCTGTAATTTGACAGGCCAGGGAGAAAAAATGTTAACTCCAGGTGTGGAAAAGCATCACTGAAATGAAATTACATAGTGTAACTATACTGCTGTTATTAGGTCTGTGTGACAATCTATGATGTGTTTATTAAAGGTAAGATGTCAGAGGTGCTTCCATCAGAAATTAATTGTAATTTATCTTGCGAAATTTTACTTGCATCACCCACATTAATGCACAGTGGCATCCAAATGATGCATCCCAGCCCATAATTTCTAATAGATTTTGTTTGGACCTGCTTTATCTTCTGACATGTAAAGTGGCCCATGTGCCTGCAGGAGAATCTGTATTTCCTTTCATTCCTCTCACCACTTAAGAAGCTGCTGTGTCTCAGCATCAGGGTTTCCAGCTGGGGAAGGGGGAATGCTGCCTTCAGCTTGCCTGCAAGTAGGAATAGTGACCACAGGTAGATTTAGAATTCCAGGTTCAGCTCCCAAATATGGCACAAACTTAGGAACATTTTTGTTTATGTCATCAAAGATAAGCTCCTGCTTCCTTTATGGCAGAATGTAGGAAGGCCTACTGCTGCCTAGCAAGTGGCTAAAGAAGAGGGATTTCCCTCCTTTTTTACTCACTTCTCCAATTTTTTACTGAATAGTTCTGGTTATAACTTTTGTAATTTTTCAATGAGTACATTTACCACTATTTTGCTTTTCAGAAACCATTCTAAGGATGCTCCAGAGACAGTCTCTGAAGGTCAACATATGACATATTCTCCCTGTAAGGTTTTTATTCATGTCAGCTGCAAGTTCTGTGACATACAATGAGTGCTGGAAACCTGGGCCTTGCTTAACTGGTTCATACTGGTCATTTACTGAGTCCTTACTTATTGTGTTCATAGAGAGGGACCCTTAAAAAAAAAGAAGTTTGAAGATACCTCACAGTAGGAAATAATGTGAGAGGTCCTGCAGAGGGATCATTTTCCTTACAATGCAGTTTTTCAATATTAAAAGGAATCTAGAATCAAAATGATATAATGACATTTTTAGGGCTTTCTTGTCCCTTTTTTTTTGTGTTTGTGAATATTTTCGTCACCTAAAAAATTACCTTTTATAGGTAAACAGGTAAAAAAATGAGGGGGAGCAGAGGTTACGTTTGCTTTATTGATAGTTTTTCCTTCATTTGTTTTTTAAAGTTTGTGATATTTTCTGGTTGCTTTCAGGTCTTGTTTTTAGAGTTGGTGGGCTGGAGGGGTGGGGGTTGGTATTTTTTTGTCAGTTGTTTCACAAACCAGTATCTTAGAATCTGCTCGGTATTTCTGAGGCACAGCCGATTCTGCGAGAAAGCTGGTTATTTCTTAATTGTATGGCAGCATTTTAATGCAGCAATAGTAATACTTTTGTTCTCTGTTTTCCCTCTGAGTGGGTGGCTGGTTGATTTCCAACCCAGATCCAATGTGTGCCTCGGGAGCCTCCAATTACCAGTACAGTGGACCTTTGCCGCTGTCGGCTCCGCAGGCTCCCCACAGCTGCGAGAGGTACTCAGCCCTGCGAGGCCATCGGGCTGCTCCATACCCAGCCTCCTACATGCAGAGGAATCACTCCCCCACAGGTACTCCTGGAGCACTGCTTTGCTGCCCCTGCCTGCCTGCCCTCTGCCTTAGGTTAGCACAAGCACTGGAGCAAGCCCGAGCTGAGGCTAGGAAAGGGCATGGGGAGTCTCTGCAATGACCTGAACCCTTCATGCAGCCAGGGGGACTGAGGCTGCAAAACAAGAGGTACCAAGAGCTGGGTGCACTGTTAATGATAAACAAGAGTGCATAATCTTGCTTTGACTACAGCTTCCAAAAAGAGCACTGCAGGTCGTATTTCAATGTCCTGCTATGACACAGTTGAGCTCTCAAGTCAGAGCAGCTCTCAGGTAGGAGCTGATGTGAGGCGAAGGCATTTTGGTATTGCCAGAACATCTTTTGGGTCCCTTTCACTTTCTAGATCTGGGTGCAGAGTTCCAGAAAGGGATTCTACTTTGATCAGGAGAAGTTAGTTTACTCTTCAGAAAGAAGAGTAAGGATAAAGTAATCTGCTTGCTAATTACAATTTAGCAAGAATTCCTGTTTAATGGAAATATTTATCATAGAATGGTTTGGCTTGAAAGGGGCCTTAAAGATCATCTTGTTCCAACCCCCCTGCCATGGCCAGGGACCTTCCACTAGACCAGGTTGCTCAAAGCCCCATTCAGCCTGGCCTTGCAAATGTCCAAGAATGGAGCAGTATTTATAAAACTTTATTAACTATTTTAGCTCAAATTATAAGGAAATCTGTATTAAAACTGCCTTATATCTGTCAATTACGAAAAACTATTACTTAGACTTGCAAAAATACATATTCTATGTCTGTCATGCTGTACCTTCTCATATATCACACCTGGGATTGCAATGGTACCTTGCTACTCTCTAAATCAACACAGGAATTTTGTCCTTTTACCTGTGGTTGGGGACCTCAAGATCAGATTGCTGCCTTAAGCCTGTCTGTGTTTTGTTGTCTTAAGACAATGTCTGCAATAGTCACTGAGGATTTGTTTGTTGCCTTTTTTTTCCTCCCCAAAGTTAACTTATTGGAGAGCTCCAGCAATAATCTTCAGGTATTCTCAGGACATGACAGCTGGACTTTGCCATCCTCTCCACACGCTAATTTGCTCCCAGTGCCACACACAAAGGGAGGTGCCAGCCCTGGACCCAGGTAAGGTTACAGGAAAACTGCTGATATGAGGAGCACTGAACTTGTAGGACTGCCCTGGTGATTTGCCCTTTGTTCCAAACCTTAATCAGTGTCCAGGGTTTGAAGTGTGTCCTAAGTGCCCAATTCCAGATTCCTGGGCAGACCTTTCTGACAAGCTAATTATCTTCTGCTCTTAAATCTATGGGAGCTTCATTTTTTCCCCAGCACTGCTGAAAACCAGGACCTTGGAACATCCACAAAGAACTCTGTTCTCTACAATCTGTGAGCATTTTAAAACCAAATTATTTTTCTTCCTATATTTCTCACTATTATCTTGCATGAAATGAGGATTCTATTCTAGGGGTAGATGGAATTTAGATCTAGAAAATCAATTAATTATCAAATATTTTCCCTTCTTTTCCCCAAATGAAAGCAATAATTTCTTCTCTAACTTAGATGCCAGGAAAATCTGCTGCAATTTCCAATGCACTGATAACTAATTAAGTAGGTTTTCTTCTCAGTGTTCATACCATAGTAGCTAAGCAGTATCCTGAGACTTTGTGACCTCCCTCTCTAGAAGTTCTTTCAACTCAGCTCGTGAGATGGGAAGAAGTCACAGAGAAATGTCAAAAGATCCTTAAATTTTGAAACCTCACATATACTTGTGCATTTCTGTCCATGCCTCCCTCCAAGGTCACCAGGTGTGTGATAGTTGCTGGTGATTTTTCACTTAAGATCTTCAAGGCTGATCTAGTTTGGTAACTTGATTTGAGTATCTGCCTTTGAATAGATAATGAAATTGACTTTACTGTGGCAAGTCTTATGCAGGCTAAATGCTTTGAAATAAATCATTCAATCTGTGCTGCTTTTTTTCCAGCCACTACCCTTGCCTGTGGACAGTGAGCAACAGTGCTGTAAATGTTGCCAATCCAGGCAGCGAGGCGAACAGCAGCCCTTCAAGTGTGTTTTTACGGGGTAATGTCCCCTTATCTGCTGCATCATCAGTGCAAATCCCTCTGCAGGGAATGGTGTCTGGCAGCATGGAAGCACAAGGGGAAGGTACTCTGACCAGACTGTCTGACTCCACGTGGACATCCTCACACTCCTTCTAATGGACAGGCAGCTCCGGAGGGAAGCTCAGCCAAGCAAGACTGACACAAATGGCAAACGATCCCCGAGGAGAGCAGTGCAGAGCAGAACGTACGCAGGGAAAGGACTTCACTTCCCATAATGTACCTTTTGTGTGCCAGCTAAGCCAAAATGCAAAGGCAGGAATATTCGAGGAACCAGCTTATTACTGCAACTTTTTTGCATCCTTCAGGATGATGTCCAGAAAGAATCTTTTTAGTTAGCTTTGCTTCTATATCACATTAAAAATGGTCAGAGACATGGGACTGAGTGAAGCAGATATGGCAGCTGGATATTCCCATGTCATTTTAGAAGTTCTTTCTGTAGCTAACAGCCAAGTCCAGGGAAAATTGTGAGCAAGTTTACAACTGGTCATTTGAAGGGACAGCACTGCTTTAAAGGCTTTCTGAATGTCTTACATAAAGGTTTTCACAATACCTGAAACTAAACCCCTCGGGGAATGAAATTAATCCTAATGCCTAATGAAATTAATCCTAAAGCCACCTGCATACAGCATTTTCTGTCCCCTTCCCTTCCCCAGCTGCTGTTTGCTCTGTGTGTGCAGTGGGCACACTCAAGCTGTGAAAGTGGCTGCATTGTAGCAGCAGGGTGAAGGGCAGTTAGTTTAGCATTTAGTCTGATGTTACAGTCTTTGAAATGGAAAGTTCTAGTGTTTCCAATATGTGCTATTTTTGAAAGGGTGGAGGGAAAAGAATTATAGAAAAAATATTCATCTTGCATTGCCACAGTTGCTTCAGTGTACAGTACAAATAAAGGATGAATACATGGTGTATTATCTCCTCAGTGCCTTTCCAAGGTGTAAACATGCAGTCTTTCTCACCTAACAGCCTCTGAGCTATTTAAAGCAGTTCTGCCAGAAGCAAGTTAACAAAACAGGAATTTTCTGTTCCTTGTCCAGTTACTGGGTGTAAGCTTCTGGGGATGGTATTTCAGGTCTTCACACCTGTTTCCCTTCTCACTTCGTCTGCTTCAGCTTCCTTTTTCAGGCTAGGGCTTTTCCCATCCTGCTTGAGCTTACAACATTTAGCACAGTGGAGGCCTGATCCTGTCTGGGATTTTTGACCACTACTGTGATGCAAATAACAATTGCCATCCCCCAGTCTTCCTTGTCCTTTCATGTATCTCCTCAGGCAAGCCTTATCAAATTCTCAGAGTGCTGCTGTTTGTTCTCTATAAAGAAAAAACTGCAAGCTAACTCATATAGGTATGTCCCTGTATAATGAAATGCCCAGCAACAATTCGGATTTGCTTACAGTCATGTGCATTGATAGGGGACAATCCTCAGCAGAGAAGAGGATTCTCTCTCTCAGAGGAGCTCCTCTCTCTGCTTCTGCTAGATACAGCAACATTCCCTTTGTGAATACTCATTATTGCATACAGACTATGGGAGAAACATTCTATTTTGGGTAGACATTAGAGGCAGCAGCATGAGGAGCCTTTTGATTCAGGTTGTCAAATATGTATCTGTCTGGTGAACTCAGCAAGCTTCTTTTTGATATTCTATTACCTGGCCCAGAACCATCCCCTTACGTTGCTGTGAGTATTATGCATTTTCATGCCTTCCCCATATGGCTTTTCAGATTTGTTGCAGGCAAGATCATGTGCCAGAATGTACTCAGTAACACTGTTAGTTTTGCTGACTTGTGCTGCAATCCCCTAAGATGAAAGTAATGAAGTTGCTTTGGATGTGCATTTTTATAAATAGAGGCATTGGTCAAACAAGATTTAATAGAGTGCAAAAAGCTCTGCATCCTGCTATCAGTCTAATCCTTGTCAGTTCTGACTGCAAATCTGCCATGCCATGTTCTGACAAAAACTCAGTGATGAGTTTTTCAATGTTATGTTTCTCTATCTTGCAGCAAGAAATGTAAGTAGGTGTTTCTCTCAAAAATAACTCTGCTCTACAGATGAGGTTTATTAACTAACTTATGCTACCCTCTTCTGGCTGTTCAGCTCCCCACAGACACACCACACACAGAGTCGGTATAAGATGCTAAAAAGCAGGCAAGAGGTGACTTCTCTGTGTTCCAGGACTTGCAATGCTTACTTTGTGGTTAATGAGTTGGATAATTTCTTATCCCACATACTGCATTACAGTAATACAAGAGTAATTATAAGGTGTTACACAAACTGCATTTTTATTTCACAAGTAAACAATCGAGGTGAATATCTAATTAGCTTTCCTGATAGTCCCATGGGATTGAAAGAATTAAAAAATTATCAAAGTGAACAGGCAAAGTAATTTTTCTTTCTTTTCACTGTAAAAGCAGCTATGACTCATGTCACAGGAGGCAAAAAGTTCTGAGATGTCAGAACTAACTCTTTGTCATTGCAGACAATCTGATTTAGCCCGAGCCTGAGAAATGACATGGAAGGATAAAAATACCCTTGGTTTGCTCACTACTCCTGGTCCCATCTCAGTACAAGCTGGTATTTGTAGCCCAGAGCCTTGGGCTTGAGGACAGGGGGGAGTATGCTGATCTTGGGTTTCGTGTTGGGGAGTCCTGCAAGGAACAGGGCGTTGGACTTGATCCTTATGGGTTCCTTCCAGCTTGAGATCTGTGATTCTGATCTATGATTTTGTAACTTTGGTAAATGATTTGGGAACTGCTATCTGGTTTGGACAAATTACTTCTAAGCAGTGGAAGCCCTGGGGAAAGCTTTTGCTAACTGTTCACAAGAAAAACTGCTGTTCTAACTTCACAGATCTCCTTTTGCAGCACAATGGACTTCCCTACAGCACAATAACAGGCTGAGATGCTGCCTGCACTGTTCTCCTGTGGGACACAGATTCCCTTAAACTGTGTATAAAACTGTTCCCCTCCTAATAAACCATTACTGTGGATTTGGTTTTGCACCGATTGTGCACTTGTTTCTCAGTAGATTTCTGCTTGCCATTAAAACCCATACAATGATAATTTCTGGATGAATACTTCACTATTTGTTGTAAGCAGTAACTGAAATGGCAGCATGAAAAGAGAGCAAAGAGCCCTCTCCTCAGTTTTTATATGTTTTGACAAAACCACTTCCTGACTTTGTGGAAAAGAAATACACTAAAAGACTGGAATGGCTCTTTTGAGATCTCCAGGGTAGATATACTACCGGGAATTATCGGTACTTGGTAATTTTTAACCTTATTTGATCATGGACCCTACACAGTAGGTTTTTGTCCTGCTAGAAGCAATGCTGGGTGCATGGCCGGCAGCCCTCAGGCCTCTCCCCGGGACAGCCAAGGGGCCAGGGCTTGGGAACACAGCTCCACGCAAATCTCCATGTTATTAGAGGAAGGAATCCTTTATTTTCAATTTCTGCGGGGCTTTAACACCGTACCGAGCTACTAAATGAGAGGGTGGTTGGTGTGACACCTCATTTAAGCGTATTCAAAAAGAAGCGGAGAGAAGTGATTAATGAAAGCAGAAGAGCTAAAGAACCCGAGAGTTAGGACAACCCGGCTGCCTCCGCTGCCGCAGGTCCTGCCTTGTGCTCTGCAGCTGCCATCGGGCCTCGGTGTCCCTGTCCCGGGAGCCGGGCAGGGTGGCAGGGAGCCTGCCCTTAAATCCTGCCCGGCGGCTCCAGGGCCCCTCGACCGGGGCTCCTCCTCAGCCTTCCCGGCCTCTCCCGCCGGCCTGAGGCAGGTGCCTTTTGCCTCAGGCTTTTTCCTCGCGTTTATTTTCCTGGCACTGGGGCGTGGGTCTCCCAGGAAGGGTAAGCAAGAGTCTCTGGCTGTGCCCAGGGAAGTGTGGAGCAGCTTTCCCCTCAGAGCCCGCAGCTCCCCAGACCGCTCCCTCTGTAAGCCCGCAGGGAAGGCTGGTGCCTGCCTGTCTCTGAGGGCCGTGGTGGGCGCGCTCAGCAGCCCGTGTGGCCTATCCCAAAATGTCCCCTCCCTCTCCTGCTCCTCACTCCTCACTGTGTCTCTTTGGGAGAAGGGCTTCTCCAGCAGCACCTCACTCAGGCCAAGAGAAGGGCTTAACACACGGCTTCAAGTGTTCTGTTCCGCGAGCGTGGAGTTTTAAGGGAATGTCCCTATGCTCCCAGATAAGCAGAAAACCAGAGAGCAGATAAAGCCCACCTGGCTGAATTCTCCAGCCCCGATGTTTCCTGTGAGCCAGTCCCAGGTGCCCATCAACACAGACACCCACGGCCCAGTTTGAGCTTAACTTCTACTGTTCATCCACACCAGGTGCTTGGTTCAGCACACAGGTGTAGTTTTGTTGTGAAGCTGGTTCTGCGTTCTCATCCTCGGGCAGATCCTCTGCACAGCTCATTTGTGTTCTGTGTTTCTGTTTGCTCGGTAGGAACTGCTAGTATTTAACCATTTTTATATTTTTTTATATATATTCTGGTTATACAAGTATATAGGTTTAAAATAAGCCTTCTCAATTTAACACACTGGTACAAAAACACCATTTCTACCTAATGGTTGTAGCTGTTGTGTGTCATAATCTGGTAGGCCTACAGCAACAATAAATAATAGTCCTTACCACAGAGATGCTAATGCTTGCTATGTGATTTAAAAGTGTCTCATTTTAAGAAGTTATCAAAACATAAATTATGAGTGATTTTTATGGTGAGTTCAAGGACAGCTCATTTTTTAAATGAAGAGTTAATGGAATTAGGGGAGGATGTGAACTGTATGGACTGAACACCTATAGTTTTCATAGACTTTCTGTAGGACTTTGTATAAATGACTTACAGCCTCATAGGTCAGGTGCCTGAGGATCTTTTTATTATCTGGGGAAATGTTGCATCAAACATCTCCATTTCTTATCTGAAAACTGGGCATTTTGCCTTCCTTTCAACTTCTGTAGTGGAAGATCTCTGGGGTAGGAGTTCCCCTTACTGCCTATAGGTACAGAACTGATAAAACAAGACCTTGTCTTGCTGGAGCCTTTTGGTGTAGTCTGTCATGTAAAAATTCCATATCCTTGAGTGTTTGTATGTGTATCACCAGCAGAGGCAGAATCAGTAGCACTGAGGTCTTAATACTCTAAAACCTGTGAGTTGTGCTCTGAACAAGACATCATTGCTGTTCCCAAAACACAACTTGACTCAAGAGAAGGAAGCAATGTGTCCAAGTAATTGCTATGGTGAATGATGCCCCTGAAAACGTTTTAGAAATCTTTTTGCCAGGCTATACATTTGCAGTGAAATCGACGTAAAACTGTCTTCTGTTGTTCTAGATTGCTCTGGGAAAAATCAGGGAAGCTCCCATGTAATTCACCTCACCTTTACTTTTATGACAAACCTCATACTGAGGTCAGATGCAGCCCTGGACCAGGGCAGACTTTGGGCTTTGTGGGTTGCACAGGGTGCCATCACCAGGAGTGCCAAACACTGTGAGGATGGTCCGGTCTGGAGGTCATGTCCCCATGTCATTGTGATCGCTGTGGCTGTAGCTGGCATATCGCTCCTAGTAAAGGAATGGAGAGTCAAATTCCACAGGCACAGCGTGCTTGCTGCCTGCTGTAGCCTGTACTTACTGGATTTTACCATCAGATTGCTTTTCAGGGAGGATGTGGTAAAATACAAACCCCTAACTTCTGGGGATGACACATTTACAAAGCACCTCATTTAAAACACAAAAATACACTGAAACCTTTGCTTTTGTCAGATCCCTGGGTTCACTAATAAGCCTTAGTTTTCCTGACCAGCCTTACCTGGAGCCTCTACCCACTCTCCTGGAGCCTTATTTAAGCTCAGCCCGAGGGCATTAGCTCTTAGCTGGGCTATTTTAGGGAGTATGTGCGCTGATTCTTGTCTTGAGTTAGTGTTTGACTTTCCTGAACCCGATGTTTGCTGAGCTGTTGGTGGGATGTGTTTTCCAGCCCTGCCTGCTGGGCTTAGCCATGATGGGTTTATGCTCTGTTGCTGAGAGCCTGCACCGAGGTAGCTCTTGTCTCCCCATCCTCTGCTTCTGCTGCCCCTGGCAGGCTTGTAGCAGTTTAATTTCTGTCTCACTCTTACGTAATCCCTGCTGGTGAATGAGGAGCTCAGCAGGGTAGTCTTGACCATGTCCTGACCAGTTTAAATGTGTGTGGCTTTGTCTCTGTTATGGGTATGATACTTGAACCTGCAGAAAGGTGACATACATAAAATGTCCCAGGCCATGGGGTGTTGGCTGAAGGCTTCTGTTGCAGCTGTTGCTAAAAGGTCCAAGAGAGGGCCATCCTAGGAAAGTGCTGTTTTACTGTTCAAATCTATACTTTGCTTGGTAAAGAGGTTATTTCTCACATGGTGGCACCTGTGGAGTGTTGCTGCTCTCAGAGGGGCAGAGGAGAAAGAGTTATAAACTTGTTTAACATCTCTGTGTTGCCTCTACTTGTTTGAACTGCCTGCTCAGGCTCTGAACCCTTCTGAAAATGAACAGTCTCTCCCTGTATTTTTTTTTTTGTTTTCTGGATGCTTTTGGGAAAAACAGTAGAACTTTTAGCCCCAAATGTGTTAATAAATAACTGTAGTGTCTTACATTTGCATTTATTGATAACATGGTAAATGGGGTGTGTATGCAAGAGGTGAAGATTTTTCATGGCCAATATGTGTTATTGCTATTACTATGCTGGTTTTGTCAAAATAAACATTTTCTTTTTGAGAAAGATCTTTTTTTATTGACATAATTGTTTTGGAGAGGTTCAAGTTGCTTAAAATGTTCAGAAAGGGGGCTGAATGGTACTATTGCAGCTTAAACTGACTTTCACTTTGGAATTCAGAATTATTATGGCCTAAAAATTAAACCAGAGAAACTTATTTTGAGTGTACTGAACTCCTTAAATGGAGATCTTTGACATAATTTCTTTCTAGATTTGTCTTATACTCTCTGTCAATTTGTAATATGGAGTGTTCCAGATCATTCTTTCAGGGCAGGAAAGACATAAACAAATGTTAGTTATGCCAGAACTGTATGATCTGGTAAGAATAAAGTGGGATTGTACTTCTAAAGAGTTGGTTATTTCTTCAAGTTACTACACACTCTAATTAGGAAGGACAAAAATCCATGGATTTTAAGAGTTTTTGGAAGAACTCTTTTAGAAACTATTGGTGGGCTAACTTGAAAGAAAGCCTGAAGTGTATATACACACCTGCAGGTATTCATGCATGAAGTTTCTTCTTTCTTCCAGCAAGGTCAGTGAAAACAGTTTAAAAATTACTAAAGTAATTTTCTATGGAGCTAATCCTTGGTTCAGAGGGGAAAAAAATCCAGCAAAACAATAAGCCAAAACCAAGCACCATAAAAAAAATAAAACCACACCATAAAATCCAAATCAAACCAAAAAGCTTTTTAAGAAGTCTGCCTTTCTTTTGTTTAGATGTGCTATTGCAGACAGGTATGACTTTGCTCTTTGGATGCTGCATCTCTGAATGTCTTATGCTCTTTTCTGTTCATTAGCTGTTCCCCAGGGCAGTATGGAATACAGGAGGTGCAGACTCTGCCCCTGTCCAGAGGGTTAAGGCATTATCAGGGCAGAAATGTGGCAGTTTAACCAAGGGTAGGTGTGAGTGTGAAGCCCTGCTCTATATGAGGTAATGTGATGTGGACATCAGGGAAACAAGTTGTTCTGAGGCAGGCTTTCAGTTACTATGAAATTCCACTGTGCAGTGGAAAGGGTTTCACCAGCTGAGCATTTTCCTTTAAAACTCCAAAGTCTCAATCAGTTTTAGCCCTAGGACAAGCTGTGTGCATGTGTGCCTATGGATAATCTCTATGTGTAACCCTTCCCCTAACAGTAGCTGGCAGACAGGAAACTGGACATGTTCTCTATCTGATGTGTTTCAATGTCCTCAGGTCCTTGCTGTCTCCTCCTATAGAAGTTCCTCTCTACCCAAGAAAATATGCAGGCAGAAAAATCCATTTGTGTAACATATGCTGGTCAGTTGCAATATTTTGCCCTGAAAAGTCTAGTGTCCAAAAGGGACATGTTGCTTTTTATCTATTCTGTCAGCTTGCAATAAAATGTTTTGTCAAGATTTACTCAAATCTTTGGTTTGAGTCACCTTGAGCATCTTTGGTTTTGTTTGTCTTTGTTTTGTTTTGCTTTTTTTATTGCTTATATCAAGAAATCTAGTTTCTGGAGCCTTTAAATGTGTTCAATAATTTCTCTATTAGAAAGGTTGATATAAATAGACAATCAACATAGGAATGTAGAAAGGTCAGGGAGCTCCAGGAGCATGGTCTATTCCCCTGCCATTGGAAGGAAAACATAATTCATTTTATGAACTAATCAAGATTTCTTGGAATATTAATTGAGGCTTAGGGCCCAGTAGACCATGGAGAAAAGGCTGACATTTAGAAAGCTTATTTCCAGCTTAAATGTGTTTATGGCTTATTCACAAATATTAGTTCTTGGACTACTGGTGCTATCCCTTTGCTGAAATTATTAATTTCTTCTTTCATTTTTTTAATATGGTTTTCTTTTTTTGACTTTTTAAAATTTTTTTTTACTGCTATGCTTGGCAGCACTTCACAAATTGCCTTCTGAAAACAATTTCATTTGGTTTTTCTTCTGCTGAAGGAGGAGATGCTTGCTTTTCCCTCTACTGCACATTCCTGCTGCTCCCTTTGTCCAACCTCTCCATGCTGCAGCAGCAAAGTGAGCTGGGTGGACTTGTGATCTCCCTCACTTAATGCTGGGGTGCTGTGGGACTCGTTTCTGATGGGCAGCTGCTGTCAGATCAGATTTAAAATGTTTTGTAACTGCAATGCCAGCATTAAAATTGCTGCCCAATCAAGAAAAGGTTTAGTTTTTTTCACCTCCTTCTGAAGTATTTTATTTTTCTGTTGCTGTGTTCATTTTAGTGCTCTTTTCTGTGCTGACTCAGTTGAAATTCATCCATCCTGAACTTGGTGAGCAGAGCTGTCTGCAGTATTTCAGAGTCACTCTTACTGTTGTTTTGTATAGTGCCACAAAAACTACCCTTTTTCTTCTGGAAATACTTCAGATTCACCCCATGACCGTGTTTGCCTCTCTCACAGAAGGTAAGCTTCCATTCTGGGCAGCACTGATGCATGAGGAATGACCTTTATTTCCCCTTGCTGCTGAGGGGAACCCATGATTCGGGACTCCTTGTAGCTTTTACAGTATTATCTGAACCAGCCTGCTTACTGCTGGGAGGCTTTGCTAAATTACTGGTACTTCCAAAGAAGCTGGAGCAGAGGAAAACCTTGAATAAGGGACCAGATGCATTGTTAGCTACAAAGGATAAAATCCTGGTAGCACTTGCACTGACTTATAGATGTGTAATAGGAGTCAACAGAGAACTTGTCCTTTCACCCTATGACTGACTAAAGCAGGACCTTACCTAAAGTTTGATGTCTGACTGCTGAACATGTGATTCTTTCCTAATTTCAGTATGGAAGTAGGAAAACAGAGGGGGAAGAAAAGGAGTGGGAAGTCGGAAACTCAACCTCCACAGTGTGCTTTATACCTGATGTAATTTCAGCCAGTGTTCACCCTGGTGGTACAAAAAGCTTAACCATTGCATCCCATGTTGTGAGGAATCAGGTGATGTGTGAAATCAATTTGACCTGAAGAAACAAGAGAGGGGGTGCAGTCTCCTGCCCTAAATAACTAATTAAAAGCTATCAGCTTGCATCCGACAGCAGCAGCAGCTGCCTAATTGGATGTTAAAAATATGCCTGCCAGTCTTTGAAAAGTACATGTTTGCATGGTAGTGAGAACTGGTACTTTGGCCTTTGTACAGGATGTTAAGAGCCAAGGGCTGATGTCTGAGATAATGTCTGAATGTGTAATGGCTGCTTCCTCGCGCTGCATAGGCTCCTCATCCCCAGCTTCTGACTCATGCTGAGGTCCCAGATTTTCAGCAGAAAGCCAGCTCATTTTT
Organism: Notiomystis cincta; assembly: GCA_013398075.1. Classification (NCBI taxonomy): domain Eukaryota; kingdom Metazoa; phylum Chordata; class Aves; order Passeriformes; family Notiomystidae; genus Notiomystis; species Notiomystis cincta. The sequence continues at coordinate 170,679 of VZRX01015752.1, read as the reverse complement.
ACACTCCTGCAGAGTTCTATCCTGACTTTGCAGAAGCCTTGTTTACAGGATAGCTGTATGTTTTCTTTTGTTTTGGTTTATTTTTATTTATTTTTTTATTCTGGTGTTATTTTCTTTAATCAGGAAGGGGCAAAGCTGGTGCACACATCAGTGATCAAGAAGTATCATTGCAAGGCACAGCCCCCTGTAAAATTTGCTCTTCCAGAGCAGGGGACTTTTTGTCTGTGATTGCCTGTTAGTGTCAGCAGCCCAGATTTGCCTTTCAGAAAGAAGAAAGAAAGAAAGCAAAAATAAGATGTATGTGAGGGGGAAGGACCAATTTAAAGCAGAGCCGCAGACACCTCAGTGTTAGGGGTGGTATTTTTTCCCTTTCTGCCTGGCACTGAGTTGCTGGTGTAATTTTTTTTTTTTCTTTCCCCAATCCAGCAGATGGTGTTAGATGGCTATTTAATGACTTGCATGGGATGGAAAGATCCTGGGGGTAGAGCTGGGAGGATGCAAGAAGAAACAGTTTTGTAGGGATGTTCAGTGAATCCGAAAGCTGTGATAGGCTCCCGTTTTAAGCATCTGTGTGTATGCTTTCAGCTTACTACTGCTAGGGGGTGGGGAGCTCCAGAGCTGTAGTACTTGATTTAAATTCTGTGACATCTATCACACTTTTCCCTCTAAAGGTTTAGGTGTGCTTGAATACAACAGAGCAGAAGGAATATAGCCAATGGCCCTCACTGATCACTTTGGGGTTGGGAGGTGTATAAGTTACTTTGGTGTTTATTTGTTTCGTTGGATTTTTCCTTGCATGCCCCTTAAATGGAAGAGTGAAGTGGTACAAACTCTCTGTAGTGCACTCCCGTGACAGAATTATTTCCCAAATCCCACTATCAATACAAAGGAAATAAGTGAGGCAGAATGAATAAGATAGGAGTTCAGCAGGTTGTCCACTGTCCAGCCAGGCTAAAACATGACATCAGTTTCTGACTGCTTTCTGTTAGCTGGAGTGATGAATGCACTGGGCCTTGATCAAGCCAGAGAACAAATATCTGTCTATACTGACCTGGATAGGTTACAGATGATGTTACATGAGGAAACTGATGTCTGGAGTATGAGTACCTCTGGGTAGAAAAAAAAAATAATCAGCCTGAATAGGTATAGATACAAATGAGCTGTAACTTGCTATCATTTAGGAAACATCTTGGGGTTATTGTGACTATTTCATAGACTGTCTGGTGAGCACATAGCAGTTAAAGTTAAGCATTGTAGAGAAAGGTAGTCAAATACTTGTTCTGTGGCTGTGTAAATCAGTGGTGTAACCCACCTCTTGAACACTACAGCAATTCTAACAACTGTCTTAAAAAGTTTTTAGAAGAGCAAGAAAAAATGTGGAAGAGCATGGTTTGACTCTTCACCCTGGAAGCAAAGGGTCTGGGGCAGGGTATGGGGGAATGCTAAAGATGAACAGGGAAAGATTATTGCTATTTATTGAAATGTAATTGGAGGAAACTCCTTGAAACTTTTTGTGGACTTTTTTGTTTGTTTGGGGTTTCTTTAAACCTGCTCGTTCCCACAGTGCATAAGGAAATTGTGGAGCTTGTTTTCACTTGATCTTCTTCTTCTTTGTGGAATTGGGAGAAATAAATGACTAAAAAAGATTGGGCAAATTCAGAAGGACCCATTGTTGGCTGTGAAGCATGGCTGTATGAATGCAGGTTCTGGCAATGTAAGATGAGAGAGGTCAGCCTGCAAGTTCCCTTTCTAGTCTTTTGCTAAGCCCAGTGTTTGCTGTCAGTTTCTGAGGGGTCACTGCAGGTCTGTTCAGTGGTTACTCTGAGTGGCTACTGGAAATGGGGTGACAAACTTGTGAAGGGCTTCCTTTCCTGTGAGATGATGATGCCTATTTAAGTGCTGGATTTAAGAGGTGGGGCTCTCTAAGTCTGTTACTGTAGGCCTGAAGGTGTCTCCTGCAATCTGTGACTCAGCTGTTTGTAGAGCTCAGTCTGCATCTGCTTCTGCCTTTTAAGCAGCCTTCAGCCTGGGCCCTAGAGCTGGGCCAAGGATGCTGGTAAGATTCACCTTAAAATCAAACAGTTAACAGGCTAACACAGAAAATCATCAGCACTAAAGCCTTGACATGCCAGTCAAAGGAATAATTTATATAATCCCAGGAAATTTGTTTTTATCAAGTGACAGCTTTTAATGGTGTCACCATGCAGTCTGCTTGTTAGACTTGTTCCCGAGCAGTCACTAAAAATAGCATGCACTGGGGTATACAAATGTCCTGGGTAGAGGCACAAGAAATGAAAGAAAATTAGAGTAGCATGACTTGTCTGTTAATAGACTGCAGGACTGTTGGGTTTTGCTAAGATTTTTTTTTAAAAAGAAGTTATTCCTCTGACAGGATGGGACTGTTTTCTGTCCTGCAGTGCATAAATCCACACCCAATAATTAGAATAATTTATACTATGGTATTTAATCTTAAAGCAATTTGCAGACTACTGTCCACAGAGAGAGCCTTATCAATATCTGATCTGGGAAGCTGAGTCATTCTTAAGTGTGACCAACCCTTTCCTAGCTGGAAATCACGTGTCCATTCCAGCCTGCAGAGGGAATCCCCATCTGCCCCAAACAGAAAAACACCCTCCAGGAAGCCCTCCTACCTATATTCTGGTATTCCTGGCCAGCTTGCAGAATCCTTTAGAGGAGGGAGGGCTGTGATCTTATGCCCTGGGTTTTCACTGGAGATTTGCCCTCCATGTCTTGTGTTGGATTTCTCAAAGACAAGAAAATTAAAAAGACGTGTAAGGAAAGGCTTCTGGTTAGTGCATCTCAAAGGCCTTGCTGGTTAGGAGGAGAATGTTGTGGCTAGTAGTACTGCCTTGATATGTGATACATGTGCAATTCTGCATTGCAGAGCTGATGTAGATGAGCTGGCTGAGTGTGTAATGTACTGTGCTTGGGCATTAAAGCTCCTTAGGCTTGCTTAGCTCTTGGTTGCTTTTGAAAATTCTCTTAACTCCTTTCATCCCTTCTGGTTTGTGTCCACAGATGCTGTCCTTGGTGGAAATAGACTGATCCTCACATTTGCAGACAATAATTCTCTTAAGTTAGCAGGGTCTGGTTGTGTTGTGGTTTTTTTCCTTCTTTTAATGTCAGTTTAGTTTACCAGTTTCTGAGGCAGCTGTATGTGTCCCTGTACTGTGTGGGCTGAAGGGGAGCAGTGGCTCTCAAATGGCCCTTGGCAGCCAGGAGGGTGCAAGTTCATAAATAACTGTTGCTGTGGTAATGCATCAGCACCGTTCCTGCACTGAGTTTTCACTGGTAGGTGCTAACACTTAAAATTATTAACCTGGATTGGGAATGGTGGTGGTGGCAGAGAGCTGTGAAATGGGATGAACCACTTGAGGTGTGTTAAGTGAAAACATTCAGTCCTTGCCTAGATGGCTCTGAAGATTGGTGAGGGGATAACACAGCTTTTAGTGGGTTTGGGCTCTTTAGTGATCCAGACAGAAAACGTGGGTATACAGATGCAATAGTGGGTAAGTCCTCAGGCTTTCCTTTGTCTTCATATTAACAGTCTTTGCAAAAAGTCCAAGGGCTGATATGAGAAATTGGTGCACTTCAGATGTGTTCAAAATCCTCCTTTCCCTTCCAATGACCACTAACCAAATACTGTTGAGAATCTACAGTGGCATTGTCCACACTGAGGCCAAGTTGCCAAAATCTTTGGGATGGTTTTAGAGCAAGTTCAGAGATAGTGAAAGAATAAATGAAAGCATCACTTAAGAATCTAAGCATCTTCATTTCTTCTTCAATTATGCTTCTTGAAAACAACTTGTTCTATTTTTAGAGGCCATCTACAAATAACATTTTTAATCTTACATGTATTACTATTCTCTCTGGAGTGGAGGAACAGCATGCATTATTCAAATGGCCTGTATGTTTGTTTGTGTTTTGATCTTCATTATCAAATCAAATTGAGTGAGATTAATTTAATTGTATTTACATTCAGTTTTATTTTCTGGTGTGTATGCACTAACTCTATCACTAAATAATCTTCCTGGGATGAAGATAGGTTTGTCTTTTTTTTTTCTGGATATGTTCTTGTTTGGTCTTTTTTTTCCTTTTTATATGAAAAGATTTTTGTTACTTCTCATCGTTTAGCAGCTCTGGAGCTTGAGAGGTCTTTTTTTTTTTTAAATATCCCCTATTTTCAGAATTAATTAAATCATAAATGCTTCTGTTTATATGAAATATCTTTTTTCTGGCAGTAGCTTTGGATTTCATGGGTTGTAAACCTGGATTTAAAAGGAAGTATTTTAATAACCTATCTTCTCACTGCTACTTCATCCTTTCTCACACAAAATATGTTTAGTTAATATAAAATATTATAATTTCTTCTGGACTTCTTGATCTTAAGATATTTACTCTTGTGCTGTGCATGCAGTGTGACATAAATGCACCTTAAATGACCATATATTACCTGATAATTTGGTGCAGGGCTTTCAGAAGTTCCAGATATGGCAATTACTATATGACATTGGATCTTATTCTATTTTTATGAACTGTTGACCTTCTGTGAACTTTTGGCACCAGCAGATTCTGCTTGAAAAATTTTACTTCCCCCTGTATCCCCTTATGGTACACATCTCAAACTTAACCTAATCTCTTATTTTCCATAGCAAGGCAGTCTTCCTGTCTGTTTTAGATGATTCAGAAAATGCTTGTCTGACAGTAGTGTAAAATAACTTCAATAACTCAATAGCCTCATAATGATTTGGTGTCTGAGAACTGACTGATAGTGGTGCTTCTTTGCAAACATTGGCAGTGTAACCTGTGGAGCTCCTCTGTGACCATTATAGAAGAATAAATACATTTTGGAGGTGCATTTGGGTCAGCATGTAGCCTCAGAGTGTAGTTCTCAAATTGATTCTCTCCATATTTAACCAAATGCTCTTCTGGAATGATTGGAACAGATAAGGGATTACCTTTCCTGCAAGTGTGTGATGCAGCCTGCCTGTTCTGCAAAAGTTTCTGGACTTTGACCAGGTCAGAAAACCTGTTGTGCTAATTTGGCTGCTATAAAGTTGAGCATCAGCTGAGGGACCTCCTCGTGCTGTTGAGGATTAAGTGGAAAGAATGTTTTTTTGCCTATGCTACAGGAGATTAAAGTATTTCTCCCCACTTTTCTCATCTGAGACAAAAGGATGCAGCTTCATTCTAGAAATCAGTAAGGTAACAAAGATGCTAAGGAAAGCTTCTCACTGCTGAAACCATGTCCCTGAGACTTCAGCTTTGCAGTCTTCCTTCAGTTCTGCCCTCAGGCCTGGAATTATCTGTCAAAATGTTAAGGGTATTTAAACCAGAAATGAAATTTGGGTGAATTGCAAAATGCCTGATGAATTCAGGAAGGGAGCCAGCATTCATTTTGTCCTTCTCTGGTATCTTATCACAAATAAGAAACTACTGTTGACAGCTGGAATTAGTTCTAGTATGAGTGGTAAGTCCCATATTCCTCCCTCCTCTCTCTTCCCTCCCCCAGCCCTGGAAAAGAACAGGACAGCAACACTCCAATTAGTGGGTTAGAATTTGTGCTGGTCCTCCTGTGATTCCCTGTGTGGATGTTCAAAGCAATGTGAACAACACCAGAAAAAGGTGTCTGTACTGAAGATGAAGTTTATGTGCACACTAATATTAAAACCATACCAGTGTAGTCCTGCTGGAAAATTCTCCTTTGCAGGGGAGCCTGATGGCTGTCATACTTTGGAGTTTGATCTGAAAGGTCACATTGGGCTTATGCTTTGCATGGTCAGCAAAATAGTCCAGTGCTTTTGTATGAGATCCAAAAAGCTCAGAAGCTCTTGTCATCTCTTCAGCTGTTTATGCCAAAGTGCTGGACAACAAAGACCAAATTTTTTCATGTTCTGCAAGGCTTTCAGTCACTTTTCTTCCTTTTTTGCTATGACCTCTTTACTGAGTGGCTGAAGGATCTGCTGCCATTCCTACTTTCCAACAATTGCTCTAGCTCAGGAATACTCAGCCTTTCTCATATCACAAACATCTTTTCACATGTTTGTCCCACACCCCCAGGTGCCATCTGACAGGAACCTTTGGGGACATTTTTCACCTTTGCAGCTTCTCTGCCCTGTTTGTAGGGCAGGCTTGGGCCATGGCTCTTTTATAAAAGTAGCTGCTTTCCCTGACTTCCAACAGTATATTCCTTATGCTCTGCTGGTGGGAAACCTCAGAGGAGATTGGTTGGTTTTTGTTTTGAAACTATCACTGAGTTTAAGATGGGCTGGAATGCCTTGCTGAAAGCATTTTCCTGGTGGGATTGCACAAATTTTAATCTTTCTCGTTGCTATTCTTTGTCTTGCTGCTCTGTGTGACTTGGTTGCAAAATTTGATTACTGCATGATGCTGGAGAAGGAAAGAAACAGAACGTTGTTCCTGTGAGAGTCGCAACAGTTAAGAGGTCACCAGCAAAAAAGTCACAGTCTGCATGGTCAAAACAACAAACATTTTTGAAGGATGATAGCAAAGATTGGTTTTGTGCAGAGAAGCCATAGCTTCAAATGCAATTTTAAATGAGTGAGTCGTGGTCTTGTTCTTACACAGTGATATGATATCCACACACGAAGAACAGAAATTAAAAGAATATGTGACTGTTCCCCCACCCAGAAAAAGCTCTGGAGAAAAGAACAACTTACCCCATCTACCCTTTCACAAACAAATGCCAAAACATTGTATCAAAGCTGATGCTTGAATTTTAAAGCCAGTCTGGGAGGTAAATGAAGGCAAACTGCCTCTTGCTGAAAAGGCACGTATGCCTACTGAATTGCTTAAACTTAAAGAAAAAAAAAAAGGGAGGGGAGAGGGAGAGCAAGCCTTTTGTCTTAGCTTCAAGTTACCATCAGATTGCTGCTGTGCTCTAAGTTAGCCTGTCCTGCCAGTGCAGATGTTCTTGTCTTGAGAACTGTATTTGTACTTGGATGCAAGTCCTCTGTTCAGATGATGTGCTTGAAAGAAAACCTGGCAGGTAAGTGATTTGTGAGTCTTTCAGGCCTTTATGTGCCTATGTGACTTCTTTTCCCATCTCGAGAACTGAGTCAAAAGGGTTTCTGGAGAGGGAGACACAAAATCTGTGTTCTCCATTCAGTCTTTGAATGGCTCAGAAGAGCAGCACCTCAAGCTGATGTAAATTGATAACAGCAATGAGAGCTGGATGGGAGGGTCTAAGATTCAAGTGTGTCCATTATCTGAGCATACCAGTCAAGAGTCAACATTATAAATTAGCATGACAAACGTGAGCCTTGTCTCTGCTTGCAGCAGAAATGCTGCCCTGGCTGACTTTCCCTGTTTTGTTTCACGGGGAGGTTTTCCTTATCAGTAGCTTTCGCATTCCTGTAGATAATCTCAGCCAAGTGGATGGCAGGGCCATTCATTACACTGACACAGCAGCATCAGACTCTCACCAGTGGCCATTTTAAGCTGCCTTCGGGAAGAAGTTAATTAAAAACGAAGATTTGAAAACAGACAGTATCAGATGGACTTTATTGGACGTATTAAGTGAGCTCTGTGGGCATCACCCACAGAGTTGACAAATACTCAGATTTCCTTGTTTCAGCAGAGGTAACCTAACATCCCACCCCATTTAACCCAGGAGTTTGGTAGAGAAGGGTTAACCGGTAGGTGTTGGGGACTTGAGTATTACTTAGCTACAAAGTTTCAAGCCGTCTGCAATCCTGTCTTTTCACGTCAGAAGGGATGAATAGGCTATTTCCAAGCTGAGCTGCCTTGCCTGGGGTAATTTTGACAAGGCTGGCGGGGAGAGGTTGGGCGGAGAAGCATTAACGCTTTGGCCGGCTCTTGCATCTGTGCGCTGGGCTGTGCCAGCCCCCGCTTCAGAGCATGAGTTTAAATTATGGAGCATCTGACAGGGATGATGAACATTGTACGTTAACGTCTGGGAGAGGATTTTGTTTTATTTATAGGTATTGGTTAGTGGAAAATGGTAGCAGGGTATTTGTTAACCGCGCCTGTCTGGCAGCGGTATGAAAGTTGAATCAAGCCAAGCGTTTGCCGTCTCTGCCCTTCTGCCCCAACTCTTATTTCTCCTTCTGTAAATCCTAGGACTAGCACATTCGAAATGTAAATACTCTTTGATAGGAGTTTCTGTGACTTTGTTGCATTATCTGTGCAGCTCCTGCTTTCAGGGGACCTTCGCACAGACAAAATTGATCAGCAGCCGGAGGAGGAAAGCAGCCGTTGCCGCGGCAACCGGTGATGACTCACCCCGGGTAGCAGGCACCGAAAGCTGTGAGGCTGCAGTAATTTTCCAGATGCTTAATCCAGCTCTTGGGGCTTTTTTTTTTTTTTCTCTTGCTGACAGGCAGAAATCCTCCTCTGCCTTTCTTTGCTCAGAGACCCACGCAGCCTGCAGCCGTACGTGATCAGAGTAGTCTTTTGTGGTGCTCACCCAGGATGGCGTCACAGAGACGTGTCTGGGCAATGTAGATGAGCTACTCCACCGACTGAACTGTAGCCCCCAAAGGTGGCAAAAATAGAACTGTAAACTGCCCGTCTGCAAAAATACCCCAGTGTGTCATCGGCTGCACTCAATTCCTATCTCCCAACTAACATCACGTTTACTGTAACTACAGCTATGAAATATTAAATCAGTTCATCTTGTTTCTTTTCAGTAATGAGGCTGTCCCTGTGCTGCATATGGAATGTGCTAAAAAGAGAAAAGTGAACTGCATTCAGCACATGCATTTCCATGAATTAGCTTCTCATTTCTATGACCTACTAAATTTCAGTCTGCATAAAATGAAATAGAGCAGGTTAAGATACTTACCCAGGAAAAGGGCAGTAAAAGTAGCAACACCGTCCATGTCACTTAGGGGATGCCTGCCTTGGGGTTTTCCTGCAATGACCGCGTTGTAATGCAGGTCTTGCCCCAGGTGGGCCACTTTTATGAATGCCTGAGCAGTTATTTACCTGCTCTGGCGGTGATGTGGAGTTCTTTGTGATTGCCATAGGATGCTGAAGAATCCAAGTGTAACTAGATAAAAAGTAGCTTCAGCTTGTTTATGTGGAAGGTACACACTCCTCCCTAGACCCAGAGGAGCAATTAGCACAGAGTGGTGGTGGAATTTGGTTTCAAGTTGAGTTCATCTAGCTGTGGGGAAAACAAAGCCACTCTGCTTTCTGTGGAGAATGAAGAACTTGTGGGGAAAACAGGGAAAAATAGCAGTAGAACTGTTTGCTTCACGTAGGGGACAAAAAGTACTGATGCTGCCAGCTGCTGTCTCATGTAATCCCTGAAAGGCAGATGGCTTTCTGTGGGTGCATCAAGTGAGGCCATCGACTCCTTCTCTCCCAATGCAGCCTTTTGCTTCCAAGTCCTCATTAAAGATTTGTCAGGGTGTGCAGCTGAACCAAGGTGCTGCATTGCTGACAGGCTCTGCAATGTGCTGCTGGCTGAAGTTAAAGCCATATAAAGCCACCAAGTGTGGGGCATGAGAAAGCTGTATGTGCTGTTTGTTTTCTGCTTCTTGTGGTTGTCATCTGCTAATAAGTACCCACATGACATGAATATGTATTGTCTCGAGTCTTTGTCTCCTGTTCGTAGGTGGGATGTGTAAGCATTTAATGAGTGTGCTGTGACTGCTCTTCAAGGGAAACCAGTTTGAAAATTACCAGTGCAAGTTCATCTTGTTCTTGGGAGATCCTGAGTCCTTTCTTGGTGTGCAGCTGTTCCTAACTGTGGCCAGGTCTAGGATATCCAAGGGGAGATGCGTTCTATGATCCATACTTAATACAGCAACCTTTTCAGGTTAAAATATCTGGTTTAGGACACTAACTCTGTTTCACTTCACATCCTTGCTTGAGAATTAAATATGCTATGCATTGGTGAATTTGCTGAAAAGATATCCTTTCCAGGAGCAGACTGTTTTGGAAATAAAAAACCCTGAAAGTCAAATATGATATTTTTGATTGATTCATTTCACCCCTTAAGATGAGGAGCATTTACTACCTGGGCAGCATGACCTAATAAAAATACTGTTAGTCAGATCTGCAATTTCAGCAGCAATTACTGCAGGCCTGCATAGCTGTGCTAGTTTTATTATAACATGTATTATTAATGTATGTTAAGTTAGCACTCCAAGTTCTGCAGTTCTAACAAAATCCTTATGTGAAATCATCACTTGCATTAAGCTCATACATATTTTGTGTATATGCTGTTGTATTCACTATTGATAAGGATATATTGACTTGCTAATGCATTTTGTGATCAGTTAGATTCAGTAGGTTGCCTGAAATCTCATGGAATGGCATCTGCTATGCTGACTGTAGATAACAACCTTTGTAATTAGTTTTAAGCTGGTTTCTTGGGTAGTTTATTTGCAGAGGCATATTCTGGACAGAAGATGGCTAAGGCCACTGTACCCCCTGAAGGTCCCCAAGGATTTTTAGGCCTGTGAAATGATTTAATAAGGGATAAAAGCCTTACTACTTTATAAGGTATTGATGTATTTCCAGATACCTTTTTGCTCTTGGAAGACATAACTACTAATAATTGTGACTGGATAAAACCTTTAATAATCAGGGCAGCCATGGGATGGTTGGAGTTGATGCACAAATCATACACTATTAGCCTTGCTCTTCTCAAAATATGTGAAATTGCATATTTCAAATCTTTCCCCTTCTTGGTGTTTTCTTTCTGAAGGCCTTTTTTACTGGAGGTACACTCTTCCAAATCTACTTGTTGGATATCCTGTACTATGGGAGCCTTATGATGTAGAAAGTAGCTCCTACCTCAAAGTCATCCAGTGCAGTGCCAGAATCCAACAGAGAAAAACACTGCTGTAGCTGATAAAGACCTCTCATTTCTCTTCTCTATCCCATGCTATGGATGAGGTAAGGCATGTAGCCTTGCATGCAAGCAAAGGATCCAGTCTGCAGGTCATAATCTGCCCCTGTCATGGACTCCCAGCCATGCAATGGCTTGGCTTCCTGGATTGCAGAAGCGAATATGAACAGATTTGGAAATCAAAACAAGCTTTGCAGGTGGTTGAAGTCTCTCTGTGGAGTAAGAGAGGTGTGAAGGTGTGTGCAGTGGAGGCACAGGGAATGGTAACGTTCGACACGTGTGTATGTGATTTCTGAGCCAGCTGGCAGCCTGGAGGTGCTGGAACAGGAGCATCATCCATCGTTGCTGTGAGCTGAGCTGGTACCCCACTTCTGGTACCCCACTGTGCAGTCAGCTCTGGAAAAACAATGGGGTGGCATCACACCTCTGTGGGAAATCAGTACCCAAATCAGTAGCTCCCCCCGACTTCACAAAGATCCAGGCTCAGTTATCGCTCTGGAAGTGCTGTACAAATGGGTTTTATTTTTGCTTATCTTGAAAGACATGTGGCTCTCTGTTAGTTTACAGGAAAGCATTGGGAACAGCATGAACTAAATCCCAGTTTCTAAACAATTGAGCTTATATTTTCATTTGGATTTTGAAACTGCCTGTTGTCCTAATAATGTGCTCTCTAAAAACCCTCTGATCCAAGTTATTGTTTACAGAAAATAGGAATCTTATATCCTTGGGATATGAGGCTCTGGGGACACTTAAAAGCTGGGTTTATCATACCTCATGCTGCCCTATACCAAGAAGGGAGGGAAAAGCTTGCTTTTCATTTTGGTTAGTGCTTGGCATCTCTGGATGGAAATTCCCAATCAGAAGCCATTTACTGCTAATTCAGTTTTGGCATCTGGATGACTGTCCTTTGAAAACAATATTGTAGGTGGTTGAAGAGAGAGCACAGTCATCCCACTAATGAGATTTATAAATTTGTTCACCTTCATTTTCCTGCATAGTATTTCCTGATAGTAAGATGTATTAATTTGATAGGTTTGCAGGGGAAGCAGTAGAAATGCTACTTTCTGAAAACTTAAAAGCCACCACTACTGTGTTTTTGGGAGAGGTGCTAGATCTCCTGAAGTAGGTGCTGTCCAGTGTCTAGCATAGCAAGGTCCTAGTGGACGTGGCTGCTCCATCACCTCTGAATAGCACCAAGACTCCTCACAGCTCTATGAAGTTGCCTATTTGCACAATATCTTCTAGGACCAGGATGATGAGTGAGAAGTGGGTCCCATGTTACTGGACAAAGGCAGAGAAAATCAGAGTCCTGTTGCATTCCTGGGCTTCTTGTTGTTCATGGGATTGATTTTTATCCTTTGTGCTTCTTTAAAGACACCTACCTGAATTTCCTCTGTCTGGGAGTGCATGGAGCTGTCTGTTAGTAAATCTTCTATATAAGAGACACAGAAAAAGCTGTTTATAGTCCAAGTCCTGTGATACTAAAGTTTCTGAAGTAATTAAGAAAGAAGAATCTAATGCTTTACATAATTTCTTATTGCACTCAGATTTAGTCTCTATTTTGTGGAGGGGAGGTGAACTCGAGCTGCCTGTACTGTCCATGGGATAGAAATCTTTCTTTGCTTCATGAAACAGTTTCAGTTCATCTGGCAGAGCTTTGGCTTATTTATATATTTTTTTCCTTCTATACTGTGTTCATAGACAATTCTGTTTATCTCTCCACCGTGTGTCCCAAATATCTATGCCACTCCTGGGCACTGCTTCAGAATTGAGTGCCATCTCCTATCTTTTGTGTCATTTCCTAAGCTGTGGTGAGATTTCTCTGCAAATCTGTCTCTGAAGTTTAGGCCAAGTCTGCTTTGCCTAGATAAGAACTATCAGTGGTGAATGCAGTTGTCTTTAACAGTGAGCAAAGTTATCTTTAGCTTTCTTCCTGTGCTGGCTCCTCATATATTTTCACCCATGAGCACTGCAGAATTTCCTCTGCTCAGCAGCTGTGTCACCTCTGAAGCTTAACTAGCACCAGTGTGACTGAGTGGTTTGCTGGGCACAAGCTTCAAGCCAGGGAAGAGACTGGGGGTCTCTTGAGTCTTCCCCACCCTCCCTTTTGTTTTCTTTTTCTCTCCCATGTCTTCATTATTATGGCACTTGTGTCAGTGCCTCCTTTGGCTTTGCAGGTAAATTTGCTTAAGACCTCTCCTGTTCGTCTCTAGTACAGCACAAAGTGATTTGAATTAACTGCCAGGGCAAAGAGCTTAGGTGAAGACCACTCTATTTTAATAGCAGCCCCTCCTTCTGACCTTTTTAACAGGTTGCCTGTGTGCATAATCTCCTCACTATGCCACTCATTTGTCTGAAGCTTTTTCTGCCAAAGAGTGTTTGGCACCTTTGCTATAGCACTAGGTTCTCCACAATACCTTCTTTATTTTAAGCAGCACTTAATTTCCCAGACTGACAATGACTGGTTTGGGATTCCCAGGAGCATCAGTAGAGACAAAGAATTTTCTTCTCCCACAGAATCCAGTTTTCTAATTTTTTTNCAAGCTTCAAGCCAGGGAAGAGACTGGGGGTCTCTTGAGTCTTCCCCACCCTCCCTTTTGTTTTCTTTTTCTCTCCCATGTCTTCATTATTATGGCACTTGTGTCAGTGCCTCCTTTGGCTTTGCAGGTAAATTTGCTTAAGACCTCTCCTGTTCGTCTCTAGTACAGCACAAAGTGATTTGAATTAACTGCCAGGGCAAAGAGCTTAGGTGAAGACCACTCTATTTTAATAGCAGCCCCTCCTTCTGACCTTTTTAACAGGTTGCCTGTGTGCATAATCTCCTCACTATGCCACTCATTTGTCTGAAGCTTTTTCTGCCAAAGAGTGTTTGGCACCTTTGCTATAGCACTAGGTTCTCCACAATACCTTCTTTATTTTAAGCAGCACTTAATTTCCCAGACTGACAATGACTGGTTTGGGATTCCCAGGAGCATCAGTAGAGACAAAGAATTTTCTTCTCCCACAGAATCCAGTTTTCTAATTTTTTTTTCTTTTTCTTTCCTTTTTCCCCCCTATGGTGTGCTATTTGAAGACAGTTGATATAAATCCCTTTATTTTATGAGAGGACAAAAAAAAAAAAAGGAAAAATAAGCTTTCAAAAGAGGTTTCCATTTTGCAGCTGTCACCTAATGAAAGGGATAAATATTTTAAAGGATACTACTGTAGAAATTAATTATATTGTAGAAATACCACCACACTGTCCTCCTACAAAATACTTCAGTGCTTCCATTTTACTTGGAAGTCAGCTGAGGGCTAGAGAGCCTTTTGTTATCCTGAAGGGAGAGTATTAAAGCACCCCTTGAAGTATTTTCAGTTTAGAGGATCACAACCTGAGGCTGCATTCCTATTTACCTTGGGTTTTTTCCAAGTTCTGCAGCCCTTGGCAAACTGGGAAAGGCAGTGCCAGATCACACAGGAACTTCTCTCTTGCTGAGTAACTGGGGATGAAACTTCCCTGTGCACATAATGATGTTGCTCATACCTGAAGGCTGCTGTGCTTCATCTCACTGGGAGTGTGAGATCATTACACAGGCACTGCTATAATGAAGCATGAGCTTGCTTTATCCTCTACCTTTACTGATGCAGTTCACCAGCTTTAGTAAATGTTCTTGAGATTGCTATCTATGGCACTTGTAACTCTTGGTCTGGGCTTGGGTTTTTTGTTATGGCTTTGGAGTGGCAGTTCCTTTCAATAAGAATTTATGTGTTTAGCGTGTTGCCTGTTAAGTATAATAAAAAAGTCAATAAACAATAAGGTGAAATCACTCTTATTTGAAGAACCAGCATTGCATAGCTTCCAGAGCTTTCTGCTCTTGCATGGAAGCTTTACATGCATCTAATGGAGCTGGCCAGGATTCAACCAGTGCTGCTACCACAAAGGGGGAAACATGATGGTTTCTTCCTCGAGCATAGAGAATAACTCATGGGGATTTAAATCTTACTCTGCATGCTGAAGGATGGCAAAATGTTGGGTATTTTTTAGATGATAATCTCTTTATTCCTACGCATGTTGCAATTATGGCAAATCACGCACAGAGTGTACTACACAGTATTTCTTCACTTGCTAAACAAAATTGTGTGACCATACCTATAACATGGGCATGCATGAGCTCAATGAGACCTCTGCAGGGTAGGTGAGGAAAAGTGCAAGTCAGTGCCTTAAGGAATAGCACTTGGATGCAGAATCTTCCATCCCTGTACTCAGCAGAGGACAAAAGCCCATAGAGTTTCCTCCTTGAGAGGATTGCACTCAAGACTGCTACAAGGGTTTTAATGGAGCAAGAAAAATAGTTTTTCCCCAGGGTTATCTTACTTTGAGGCTATAGCTTTTCATGTGATGTACAGGGAGGGTCACAAGCCTGGACTTTGTTTTGGGCTTTCCCTGCTGCTGTAGCAGTGTGTGGTTCCTGGGAGGGATTCTGGATGATTTGACTGGGAGGTTGTTAGGGTGCTGCTGCTTCTAAATGGATGGGCAGCCCCAGCCTCCCATTACAGCTTCCTCTTGCTTGTATAAAGGTAATGATTTACACAAAGTGAAAGGCTTGGAGGCTTACTGATGAGCACTGAAGCATTTTAACCATCCAGTAGTGTTGGTTCAGCCCCCAAGTTTCACCTGACAGGCTCTCCTGCTGTATCCTAAAAGAGTAAACAAGGCCTTGATACCATTTTCAGTTCCCCTGTGAAAGGTGCTTTTAATTATGAGCTGCCAGAGCTTGTAAATTTGGTACATGTCATCAAGGGCAGACAGTTTCTGGACCCAGGCCACCTTCACATTCTCATCTGCAAACAAAGCAGAGGGAACCATCAACTCCAATTTTTTTGATTGTTAAAAATTAATTAATCTCTCAAATGAAACCCAACTAAATTCACTCTGGGAGTAAAGCATTCAAGGACAGTCCTTGACAAACAATTCCCAGGCTTCAGCTGGAAATGCAAATGGTAGCTAATTCCTCTACATTTTCCTGGAGTGTCAAAAAAAAGAAGTGCCAGAAATAATTTCAACTTAGAAATGTCAGTGGAAAAGGTATTCTTTATGTATTTTATTATTAATTTAATCACAGGTGCAGAGTTTGAGTTCCTCTCTAACATGAGATATTTAGTATAGACCTTCAGGAAAAAATGTTCCAGTATGAGATCCAGCAATGTTGAGAAGTTATAAAGTGTTTGATATTGGAGGTGTTTTAGAACCATCATGTTAACATGTTGGGGATTACCATGGTAAACTTGATCTTTTGTCAGAGAAAACATATAGACCAGATGACTTGGACAGCTCCACTTCAGCTGTATTTTTAGAACAGATAGTCTGACTTTTTTAGATAAATTTGACTGTGATGATGTGCTACCATTAGTACCTGACAGGCTCAGAAATGGCTTTAAATAGTCAGGAAAAGAGAGCAAGGAGGCCTAGGTTCTGTTCCTGCTCTGCAAGTTAACTGTGGACAAATCCTTTTGCATTCTAAGTAAACCTTCTGCACCTTATCCCCATCTCTCTAACTACAGATTCCTTGGTGTGGGGATGATTCTCAGCATGTGTTTGCAGAGCATTGAACAGAGCTCCAGTCCTCCTTGGGGCTGCACAATCATGATAATGTTGATTCCTAGTTTCATTTACAGGTGAGGGAAGAGTAAAAGGCAGAACTTTGAACACTTAAAATGTTGTGTCTTAATAAGCTAGGTCACTATTGTTACTAACAGGGTGTGATTCAAGATATTGGGAGCTGCTTCTGAGAGCAGGTTGTGCATGAAAAGGTGGAGCCAGCAAGATGGGCAAATCCTGGCCTTGTAAAGTGATCTCATGGTTTAGGAATGATATTCTCAATTTAGTACTTCCACTGACAAAAAGATCATGCCCTGCTTCTTCCCCTCTGCTCCTCCAATTAGAGGCAAAAAGGGCAAAGTTTATGGGTTGAAATAAGAAAAATTTACTGTGAACAGCAATGAGGTAAGAAAATGAACAACAGCAAAAGGTATAAGGAAAGAAATGATTCACAAGGAAAAACAGTTAATAATAGACAATGTAGATGGCTCCCTCCACCAACTTTTCTCTACAGGAAGGAACCCTTTGTCCCCAGAAGAGTCCCTTTCCCCTGCCCCCGGCAATGATGTGAGGTGGTTCAGAATAACCTCCTTGTCCCATCTATGCCCCCTTCTGGCTACTGCAAAAAATTAACCTGTCCTGTTCAGACCCAGGACAAATGGATATATTTGGCTGTATTTCATCCCGTGCAGAGGCTAAGAGATGTTGTAATGCTGGCAAATGGGTAGTGAGTAATCTAGAGAGTTTCTAAAGTTACTAGGATGGACTCAGCCTGTAGGTTTGAGTCCTGAGTTATTCTGGATTTGTGCCTTGTGCCTTTCCTCTGACCTACTGACTAGATCTGGAATTTTTGTTTTCATTAAGAGGGAAAATAGTAATTTTGAACTTTCCTTTTGACATTTGTTTAGTGAGGAAAGTAATCATTTAGAGCCTCCTACTCTCCCTATGCTTTTGCCTGGTGTTCCACATTTTGCCCTCATGATGAGCAGGTTGAATAGTGGGGAGGGAAATGGGAACAGAGCAACACTTTTCCTTATAACAGTTCCACTGTTCATATTCTTTGTGTCTTCGCTTCACTGAGCACACATGCGTGAAGTGTTTTCCAGGCATTATGAACATGGTGTACAATCATATCACAAAATTAGCATTTGAGTAGTTTGGGTTTCTTAAAACAGCAGTTTCTACTTTATAATACACACCAGCAGGAAGCAGTTCAATTAATGTTTTGATTTTTGTCATCATAATGCCTGACATTCAACCCCTTGTTAGTTTTCTTTCTGTTCCTCACATGTGTCCTGCTGGAGCAATACAGTTCTGTACCTTGCTGCACAAAGAAGGGGTAAAATCAAAAAGGTTTCCTCTGTTCTGCCTGCCACTGCAGAAGCTGGAGCATAATATCTCATCTCTATGGGGGAAAAACTGAGATTAATTAGCATTGGTTCCCAAGGAAATAGGTTCAACCTCACTGCACAGGGTGGCTGAATACATCCCAGCAGTGGGGAAGCTTTGTTTCTGGCAGCAGGGTGCAAGCCAGAGGCCTGGCTGTGAGCGACCTCAAAATACTGAAGTGCTTGCCTGTTCTCCCTGGAGGCATTTGGTATGGCTTTGCCTCCCAGGTCTCTGTTTACAGCCCAGTTGGGATTCTAGCAGTTGGGAGAAAATTCTTTCCCAGGGGAAGTGAGAGATACTGTTTGTTGCTTTGCTTAGAAACTTCTGCCTGGCTTTTTTTTTTTTTTTTTTTTTATTTTTTTTTGTGTAAT